>CM042756.1:25699665-25710370 GCA_022496165.2 Catalaphyllia jardinei
CAACAGCAATGAGCACTAGAAAGGTGACAACAACGATGAAGTCAACAGCACGAGTGAAATCAATAACGCAGGTACCAGGGACAACACAAGTAAAGGAAACTACACAAGTAAAGGTGACAACTCAAGTGAGGCTGACGGCACAGAGAACTAGTAGTCATACAGCGAGTTTGAGTTCAACCTCAGGGAGCCCATCAACTGTTTCAAAAACAGCTCCTTCTGCTAAGGTGTGACCCAGGGTTTGAGCTAGGATTTGATCACTGGGAGACAATTTGTCCCCTTGTCTAAAATTTTGGGGGACATTTTTATTTTTAGGGGGACAAACGTATTTATTATTCAACATTTGTTTTTACATTCATACAGGCAAGCCAACAAAAACATTTTCCTCACCTGATCCTTGTCATACAAGAAAGTCCATTTTCCATTTCCATTTTATTAGTTTGAAAAAAAGAAAATACAATGATAATCCTGCGCAACCCGCAGATAGCAGAGCTAATCAAGGTGGGTTGCGCTTTTAAATCAAACGTCATTATCAGTAAAAATGAAACAAAAGAAATAGAAAATAAATAAGTGAACAATTACAATAAAATAATCAGTCAGTGAAAATGAAAACAAAAGAAATGAAATAGAAAAGAAATAAGTGAACAATTACAATAAAATAATTACAACATATTACAACAAGTGACAGGTTAGTTAATTTATTACTTTACATATTTTGTCATTTTTAAGAGGAGTGTTGGTGCTTCAACATAAGTGTCCTCGGCTTGAAAAATAGCAAATAGGATTTCTCGAACTTTTTGACACCTGAAACTCTGACGTTTGATACAAACAAGTGATACAAACAAGAAAATTAACTTTTCTTGTTTGTATCACTTGTGCTACAAGCTCACTTTTTCAAAAAGTCGCCTTTTGGCGACCTTTAATTGTAAAATGGTCCCCATAAAATAAAATAAAAAGAAAATAATAAAAGAAAAATTCAGTCACCAAAAAAAAGAAAATATGAAGGGGAGGACACTTCATGACATATTACACGTCACCATAAAAAGGGGAAGAACCTTCATGGCATAGTACACAAAGGGCTAATGCGCCAAACGCCAAGTTTTCATCACTTTGCTCTGTTACAGTAAGTTTACACATTCATGTCGAGTTTCTGAATGACGAGAGGGGTAAAGAGAAAGACAGGTGAATCCGCCGCTTGTAAGTAAGTAAAAGTAAAGTCTGCATTCGAGCCAAGTGGCCCATCAGGCCGGAGCTTATCCCGGTTTCTGTAGCATGAAGCGACTGGGAGTATTTGTACTCCCCCCTGGATGGGATGCTAGTCCATTGCAGGGTTACCCCCAGTATTAAATTCGCCGGTACCCATTTATACACCTGGGTGGAGAGAGGCACCGTGAGAGTTAAGTGTCTTGCCCAAGAACACAACACAATGTCTCCGGCCAGGGCTCAAACCCGGAACGCTCACTCTGGAGTCCAGCGCACTAACCATGAGGCCACCACACCTCCCACCGCGCCGCCGCTTGTACTGTTGATTAAATTTGTCTTACTATTGATAATTTTTCAAGTAAAGTTTCTCTTTTAATCTGTTGGTCGCCAATTGGTGACTTCCGCCAGAATTTTGGTCGCCAAATATTTTTTCCACTCACCATCGTGACCAAAATGGTCGCAGCTTGGAGCGCTGATTAGTTAAGTTTTTGGTGCAAAGGGGTTAGTCTTAGATTTCCAACAAAAATAGCTGAACATTGCCTCCTTTTGATAGCGCAACCATGTGCGATCTTGCAGCCAAGTTTTCTGGAAAGTTCGTGAATTTTCGGTTTCTTTTGATCCTCATCCGTTTCTTCCTGATTAATACACTTTCCATGTTCTGTTTTAGCTTGTAATTTCTGTACTTAATGAAATCTCTTCATGTGTGCTTCCTTTCAAGTTTTTTCCCTAGATTTTGAAGGGGACAAATTGTCCCCTTGGCCGCTTTTTTAAGGGACAATTTTGATTACAGTGCGGGATTGGCGCAATGACACAGCCTGGCTCAAACCCTGATGACCTGACAAATAAATATAATAATTACTTTGTGAAGAGAAGGTGTCTTTTAGAAATTGAGCTGTCCTCGTGTGGTGATTAGGGTCAAAGAAAAACCAGGCATTGCTCTAGGGATGTTTTCACAGATGAGACATTGGGTCCTTGCAATAATATTATAACTATATTACATTTTGAAGAAGTAGCTTTTTATTTGGATAGAGATTTTCTCTCAACATTTGGCTAACACTTATCTTATATTAGAAAACAGTCCTAAGGAAGCATGCGCGCTGATTGGTTAAAAAGCCTGTTTGTATAACTCGATGGAGACACAGAACTAAGAGCGCGCTGTTGACATAGTGATGGCGCGAGCAAAGAGAATTTACATTTTGATAATCAAAGTTTACAAGTTGTTTTCCTTTTTCTCGTCGTGGTGTAGAAAACATGTACTCCGTGTTTGTATCGAGTTATACAAACACTGGTGAAAGTTTGGGAGAACCTGAAAAAGCTGTGGAGAGACTCGCCTGCGGCTCGTGTTCCCACAGCATTTCTCATTCTCCCAAACTTCCACTCGTGTTTGTATAACTCGATACAAACATGGTACATGTTTTCTATTTCTTAATTACAACTGTAGTAGGACTGTGAACTGCTGATCCTTGGATGTAATGAATTCTATGGCAATGCATCCCAAAAAAGTACTTTTAAATTTTCTAAACAATATGGTGTACATGTATATGGTAATAATTAAGAACTTTTTCCCCTCTGTAGGTTCCAACCTCCAAACAAAAAACTGAAGCAACCAATTGGCCATCACCAGTCTCACAGAAGACATCTTCCAGCACAAGTGTTGTACTGACAGAAAGTTCTACTGAGTTGGCAGCTGCTACAAATGAGGTATCGCAAACAGAATCAACTCTGGGAGATTTGACAACTGTTGAACCAACTTCCAGTAGTTTAGGAAGAAACGAACCCAATAAAGACAGAAACAAGAGTGAGAAAGAGAAAGAGGACAGTATGATGATTGCCATTGTGGCTGGTGTGGCAGCCGTGATTTGTGTGGCTCTAATTTTACTCTGCATATGGCTTACAATCAATCAGAGAAGAAAACACAGGTAATTAATAATAATGGAAACACAGTTATTAAATCCTCTATTAAGCAGCCATACTTATTAATCACCAGTCCCTACTAAGTAGCCAGGTATAAAAGTCTTAAAATTGTTCTCAGTAAAGTGCTGTATACTAAGTAAAACCCCTGTTAACTGGCTACCCCTATAAAGCAGCCATGGTCACCTTTTGGGGGGTCTTCTGTTGTTCTTACCCCTATTAAATGGAATGTCACTGGTAAAACTATCTAAGGTTGGTTAAAACATTCAGAGCAGGGATGGCACAGTGAGAGCACTCAACTCCCACCAATGTGGCCCAGGTTTGGTTCCTTGACCCGGCATCATACTGTATGTGTGTTGTGTGATGAGTTTGTTGTTGGTTCTTGTCCAAGCTGTGAGGGTTTTTCCAATTCTCCAGGTTCACCAGTTTTCCTCCCTTCATAAAATTCAACATTCTAATTCAATCCGCAAACAGTGGATGAAGAGCCACTTTGTGGAAATGCCACTGCAAATACCTGTTTATTACATTTTTATTTATATTTTAAAACACATTTATCATGATTGTCTTGACACAATTCCATGTGCGTAAGTAAATTAACCCATTGGTAAACACCAACCCCTTTTATTAAATGGCCACCTTCCATTTCCCAAAGGGACTGGCCACTTAGGTAGGGGTTTGACTGTATGACCTTGAACAGCATATCTGATTTCTTTTTGCAGGAATGGTGGTAGTTATAATTCAGGAACAACAGGTATTGTGGATTACTTTAATTTATTTATCTTTGTATTTCAACCCCAAGGGAAACAGTGAATTTCCTTTGAGGTTAGTTGATAAGTATGTCGTCACTTCTTCATACTTTAAACATAATTCTGATTGATTCCATACTTACAGAAATTGACCTGGTATGAGGGAAAGATAGGGGCATGGAAGCTGATCACACATAACTCCAATGCTTTAAGTTTTTTTCTTGGAAGTGTGACGTATCTCACCTAATCACATAGATTAAAGATTTGTATCAGTTGCTGTGATGATGTACATCTTCACATGGGATGACTCCTGAGTATCTGCGTTCTAGATTTGTGTTTCGAAACAACAGCACATCAATCAATTAAGGAATACTGAAAATAAATTGGCTCTTCTGCAGCCCCACACCAATTGTTTGAAGAAGAGTTTCTCTTACAGTGGAGCCCGGTTGTGGTACCACCTATCCAAAGGTCCTATCTAATAACCTTCGTGCAGCAACATCTTTACATGATTTTAAACTTGGTATACATCACCACAATTTTGAATGCGTATTTCACAGCATTCTTGTAAAGCAGCTTCTAGTATGTAGTTTAGGTTAGTTAGTTTAGTTAGGAATAATTAATTGATCTTTTATCATGTCATCATCTTTGCTGAAGGATTTACTGTGAATAAATACAGTTACATTACCATTACCATTTCGATATTGATAGGAGTTTAAGTTAGACAAACTTATAGACTGCATAGAGCTGTCTTTTGCAAATACATTTTTATTAACGTCCTTATTTGCTTTCTTCATACTTCACTGTAGCTACAAAGATCTAGGATTTTTTATCCTCAATGTTATTTGCTGGATTTATGAATGATTGTCTCATTCTTTCAATTTCTTTCCAGTGATTGCAAATCCAACAACTACTAATTCTCAGGTGGGTGTAGTGTAATGCTGTTTTTGCCTTTAAGGCTGCGACTCTCACTTTCTATAAACAAGCCTTTATCTTCAGCCCAGCTGGTCCACCCCTCGGCTCCTGTCAATGCTAAACACAAATGTCTATTTGTACAAGTACAACATAATGCAACATCCACAAATGTTGCATGGAAAATTTGACCATCTTCAGACTTAAGCAACAGCACTCAACATGTTGCAACACATCGCAACAGGGTGGCAAAGTGCACCAACAATGTTGCAATATATGGCATTTGAAATGTTGCAATTGTTCAGCCGGGGCTTAAGACCTGATTGTTGTGGTTTTGGCTTTACCACAGTCAATTGGAAACCGCTCTAAAAGTCCGCCACTTGTAATCATGATCAATGTAGTAAATTTTCAAGAACGTAAAATTATTTGTGTACGATTAAGCGGGGGATCTACCTGAATTTAAGTAAAGTTGATGGACAACTGTTTGGTTCATGTCGGCAAATTTATAACAAAAAATGCTAATTTGAAAATAACAATTACATCAAATCTTCCAAATTTCCTATTTCCATCAATTTTACAAATCTTTTAAGAAAACTATTTATCGCCAAATATACCCAAACATCACCAAAAAATTTACAAAACAGCCCAAAAAGAAGTTATGTAGTATTAGCAGAGAGAATTTTTGACTGCTTGAAACGTGAACGAGTTATTTTACTTTAAAACCATACCCAGCCAAAATATGGCCTTCGCCTTAATGTAAGATAAGAAAAGTTATTGCAAAAGTTCATTATGAAGTGAATGCTCTTTTTCTAAATGTTTACCGTGTGCGTAGAAGCTGTTTACCTTTTAAAATCGCTTCAAGTGTAGTTTGAAGTGTATAGCTAATCTTTTCACCAGGTTGTATTGAAAAAAATGTTAAAGTATGTTTTACTTTGCTCTGGTGTAGAATCACTTTCCAATGCCTGGGCTTCTCAAGAATCCTGTTTGTGATGACTCGATCTATGCCGAACCAGAGGAAAAAGTCCGCGAGTCCGCCGTTGGTCTGCTTGGTGAGTAAACAGGATACGATTTGTGATTCTTCCATTAGTTTGCGCTCGCTCTTGTAGACTCATACCCAGGATCTTTCTTTTCCTCTGCCACTGGAGATGAGAGGGAGCCGGACAGTGAAACATCCAAAAACAAGGTTGGTTCAGCACTCAACTTGGTGATAGTGTTAGAGGTCTTGTTAAACATAGTTGGTTTCCAATGATTCGATCTCAATCAGCCCGATGAATGAAAGTAAAGCTAGCATTTTCCTTCATAAGCGGAACATGCATGAGAAACGTTCACTTCTAGCTACCTAAGGGCCTTTTCACATGGAGGTGGGGGACCCCAGGCAAGTGAGGGGTAACCAGTCTATCCATACAATCTCTCTTTTTTTTCTTGATCGCGTTCACATGTTAGGTGGGGTATCCCACCAAGGCGGGTTACCCGGTCAGCCTGTCCGGGTAACCCGCTCTGGTGGGGTGAGTTTTCTCCATGTAAAAGCTGCGGAGTGGGGTAACCCGCCTAACCGGGGTAATCAAATCATTCGAGCGTGGTGAGCTATTTCGACGATTTCACCTCCAAAACCGCCAAAACGCTGATGAAATTGACAGTGCTGGAGAAAATTTAAGCGTGGAATTGGATAGTCAGGCTAATCAGCGGAATCAAACTAAAGGTTTGCCTGCAACAGCGACATTAAAGCGAAAAGCAGCTTCATCGGGAACAAACGATAGTTCGTTGTGTATGTGCGAGCTTAGCGACCAAGTGATTGCATTTTGGACCTCACCCCACGTCCCTGGGGTTGCGTGTGAAGACAAGTATTTCCTTACCACGGGTAGGGTACCTCACCTCGCATGGTTCCCCCACTTCCATGTGAACAGGCCCTAAGTTGGAATTTTTTTCACGGGTGGCAAAGAGGCGGAAGAAATAACTTGTTGCATCCGGTTTCATCATGGCATTTAGAAGTTTGAAGCACATTTGCTTAGTGACAAAGCATAGTGGTATTTGATAGTCCTCCGAGTCTTAGATCCTCCTCTCCCCAAACTAAGCTGCGTTGCTCACAACTAGTCAAGCGCAAAAGAGAATAGCTCAAGAAATATGGGTTATTGACCAAGCGTTTTCAGTCAAGATGGCTGGATATTGGCGAAGTTCTTTTTTTGCGTGTTTATGGACCGAGACGAAGTCGAGGTCCATAAACATGCAAAAAAAGGGGAAAAAACGAGGCAAATATCCCGCCCTCTTGACCCAAACAAGCTTACGTTAAGGGCACTTCTGATGCCATCTCACGGATCTTACAGCCCTACAATATCCGTGTAGCCCACAAACCTACAACTACGTTACGGCACTTACTGACCAGCGTCAAAGACCGAGACGAACCCAACAACAGACAGGGAGCAGTTTACAAGATCAAATGCTCCGACTGCCAGGCCTCCTACATTGGTGAGACTGGCAGAAACCTTAACACGAGACTGACTGAACACAAACGAGCTACGAGAAATGGTGATGTCAACAATCACATTGCTGTGCATCATCAACTGACAAACCACAACATTGACTGGGACTCTGCTCAATGCTTAACCTACAGTACAAACTATTTTCAACGACTAACTCTGGAAAGCTGGTACACTAACTTAGAACAAACGCCTCTTAACAGATGTCAACAATTACCGGCACCTTACAAACGACTTATCTGCGACGAAAACGAAACCGACAAACGGACTTCTAACAGACCAATTTGACTAACAAAAGACAGATCGAAACCGACCAATGACTGATGACAAACTTTACACGAGTCTTTCAGCCAATACCATCATGGCTTAACTGACCAATCACTATCAACGGACCAAACTTATAACATCATCGACTGACAAACATTATTCAATTGACTCTGAAGATGACTTCCGTTCAGGTTGTCGAAACGTCAGTCACCAACAACAGTTCTTTTCAGAACTACACTCACCCGGACGATCGCACAATACGAACTACTTGGTCAGTATGTTGGTCAATATAACGGGGAAAAACCTATTTTCGGGACAGCGGGTGATCCCGAGCGAGCAAGATAGCTTCATCTTGCCTGCTCGGGTAGCCAATCACAGCGCGCGATTTGGTTCATTTTGCCTGCTCACCGGGCTAGTCATAAAATAATGAATGATTTACTAAATAAACAAGTACTTCTCTGGTTTATCTGCAGGTAATCCGTCCTATGAGACATGTGAAAATTTGCTACTGACGAATCCAGGCGCGAAAGAGAACCATAACATACCACTAAACAATGTACAGAAAAAACCGCTCGACACAGCTAAAAGAATCCCGCATGCAAAGGAAAATACTTACGACTGTGCAGATGTCAGATCTAATCAAAGAGGGAAACCAAATGAAGAGAAATCTGTTTATCAGAGTTTGGATAACGTGGGAGCAAGCGCGCACTACAGACCGGAAGTGAACTCTACCTACCAGAGTCTAAACCCTGATGGCGTGATGTATCAGCCTCTACTGAAAAACAGGGTGCAGAAGGTAGTTATTTATTTTTACAAATTTGATCCATACTAGCCAAAATATTAATAATAATAATAATTATTATTATTATTATGAAACGAGGCCAAGAACCGTATTATAAATCTTTAAAATAATGCATTTTATTCATTAATTTGTATGAACTACTTGATTTTGACTTTTTAATTTACAGTGCATAATTATTATTATTATAGAACAGTTGAATAAAGTTCGTTTTTCACTATTATTATTATTATTATTATTATTATTATTATTATTATTATTATTAATTTTCCCCTTGACACGTCAGAAATGTCAAAACTACTTACTGCGATTATCAGTTGAGTAATGCGCGACGAAAGTTTGGTGGCCAGGTTTTAACGTTCAACTTGTGTTGTTGTCTCGGGCAACTGGCTCCGTTTCCAGTGGCAACTTGTAGGCCTTTGACATCATTTACAGCAAAGCGCGCGAAATTGCAGCTGACGATATTGTTACTGTTGGAAATGAGGAAAGTTGCCCATGGCAACACAATAGTTTTTAAGTCCCAGACTTTATTATCAAAACTCCGTCTCAGTTTATTCAGCTGATGATCATAGTACTACTTCACACTTGGCGCGAACATTGGAACTATGGTATCAAGTTAAGTCCAGTGCAAGATTGTTGGGTAGAGCTACAATTTGGACTCTTGAATCTATGACCAAATTGAGCATTGCGTATCTAACTGAATTTTGCATCAGATCCCGCCAGCTTTGTACGCTGTTGGGGCTTGTATTGCTACCTCATGAACAAGGTATGCTGATCTTTCGCAGCCTAACCCTCCCCTCCCCTTCACTCGCCTTCCCCCCCTCCCCTGTCTATATTTTGGTAGGTTGCCTTGACAATTTTCTGACAAATCGTAACAAGCAGAGCCCAAGAGCACAACACACCTCATAATATGCGTAAGAGTAAAGCGTCTTGCCCAACGAAGTGGGATACTTACATTTGCCTTGAAAGATGAAAGACGAATTCGACATAGCGGGTAGCCCCCAAATTTTACGGTGGTACAGTACAGGTGGTTGATTCGCCACATGAGTAAATAAGTCCTTCTGAATATTTGTTATCGTCGACTAATATAATAATTATTTTCGTATCTTTCAGCGCCAGGACGAAGCACCTGAATATCTAGTCCTTCTTAACCCTAGCGAAAGCACAGGAAAAATCTCTCCTAGCCTCCCTCAGTATCAACCACCGTACTCCACAGGCCCACCCCCAGCGGATGTGGAGGAGTCACCGGAGTATGCTGACTACGCAGATTTAGACGAACTCGAAGAGATATCGGCAAAGGAGGCTTCTAACAGGACTTCAGATCAAGGCCCATCTTATTCAGCACCGCTATATGTCTCTGGGGGACCTGGTTACGATTACGCTAGTGCTTCCATGTACGACGTCCTGGAGGGACCAGATCCACACTCTGTTGGCAACACCAATCTGGGATATGAGCCACCTATGTATGCGGTCCTTGAGGGGCCAGATACGAATTGAATTGGAGAAGAATCTCTGGTTAGAACTACTCAGTTTTCTTTCACGTAATGTATGGTATTAAACTGACGTCAAAAGACAACTGCAGATGACACCACTAAACGGAGATCGTGTACACGTTCTGAGGACAAACAGAAGTGTAGCAGGTCACTGTGGAGGTCTCTTTTCTCTTTTTCTGTTACTTTTGCCGGAAATAGAGTCAAACTCTAGTCGGCACAAATCACTAAATAACTAAAGTAAGAAAGTTTTTTTCTTCGCTATTTGTGAATAGAAGCCGAAAACAAACGTGTTTCGTGAAGTTATAAATAAAACTATTTTAAAGCTGTTGACATTTCCTTCACCCCATATAGCCTTTTCAACACCTTGGTATGAGAAAGAGCTCGCCGCTTGAAACGATAGCTTCACTAGCTTTCTATGGTGGTTAATTTACCTTTAAGCAATTCGCGTTGATAAGGGACTGGTCAAAAAGTACGGGGGGGGGGGGGGCGGGTGGGCCGGAGCATTTCAAAATGTGGTGGTCAGAAAACACATGACCCACCCCTTCCATTTGGCACAAAACGGAGTGACCCACCCCTAAATAAAGGTTGAAAATCACACGATCCACCTCCCAATAAGACATGACATTTTTGGTTGCATAATCCGACAAAATAGCTTTTTGTGCATGAAATTGTGGTATTATTTACGTTTTAGATTTATTTCTAAACAATACAAAATCAATGAAAAATAATATTATTTTCCATTGCCCTTACAAACTTTAAGTCATGACTGTAAACTCTAAGAAAACTTGACCTTTTACTTTTCACACTAGGCCTCAAGGCACGTAGAGCAATGATCCATCTAGAAAACGGCTGTAGTGAGTCCTGGGAGTAATATAGCCAGACAACTCCCAGATCTTTGTGCATGTG
>CM042756.1:25710470-25720574 GCA_022496165.2 Catalaphyllia jardinei
GTCGGCGCCACTTCCTCCACCAGAGAGGAACTCAATCAATTTATAACTGCTGTTAATTCGTTTCATCCGGCTCTTAAATATACCTGGGAAATTTCCGATACTTCTTTAGCATTTCTAGATATTAAGGTTTTTGTCGAAGGCAACGGTTTATGCACCAGTGCGCACTACAAACCCACAGATTCTCATAGTTATTTGTTGTATTCATCTTCACATCCATCACATGTCAAGAATTCCATTCCTTATTCTCAATTTCTTAGACTTTGTCACCTTTGTAGTGTAGACTCTGATTTTTCCTTAAAATCAGAAGAAATGTGCGAGTTTTTCGACAAACGTGGCTATCCTGCCTCTGTTGTTGAAGCAGGCCATCATCGCGCCCAACAAATTGATCGGCAGTCAGCACTACAAACGTCTCAGAAGGAGAATAACAATAGAATTCCATTCACTCTCACATTTCACCCTCACAACCACGCAGTTAAATCCATCATTCTAAAAAACTTTAAATTACTTCAAAATGATCCCGATACTGGCAGAATCTTTTCGCAACCGCCATTAATTTCATTCAAACGCGACAAAAACATAGGTAACTTTTTAGTCAGAAGTGCTTTTCAAACGAGTGAACAACCCGGTACTTTTAAATGTGCACGCGCACGATGCAAAACATGTCCTTTCATTTGCAACGTTGAAAAATTGTCGGGACCCAAGCGATCTATTAAGATCACTGATCATTTTACCTGTACCTCAGCCAATGTCATCTACTGTATAACTTGCACCCTTTGCAAAAAGTTATATATCGGCGAAACAGGTAGACGACTAGGCGACCGATTTCGAGAACATCTTCGTGACGTAGAGAAAGACGACAAAAACGCATCTAAACCGGTCGCTAGACACTTTAATCTGCCGAATCATTCTACGCAACATATGACAGTCTGCGGCCTCTCCCTACATCAAGGAAGCACAGAAAGCCGCAAAACTCTAGAACAAAAATTTATTTTTCAAATCGGCACTCTTAATCCTCACGGTATCAACGAACGTTTTTCATTTAACTAATTTATTCTGTTTTTCACGTTGCCAGGCACCAACCAATAGCGTAGCTCCATACTTCTGTATATAAACCACACACAACCCACAATTCCTCGATTCGCTCCGACGAAGGGCTAGCGCTCGAAACGTCAGCTTCTGAATCTCTTTACGGTGGCTAATTCACATTATCAACTCAGTTGATAAAACCAAATTATCTTGTAATACTCCCACCGACGCAGCACCACAGTTTCTTTAGAAACTTACCCCCTTTACTCGTGTGTTATATCTATGTTGAAATTTATATTTATCAATTGAAGTATGTTAGTATGGTCAGGTGAGTAAGTGCCAGAGAAGTTGCACTGTACATTGGCTTTTAAGGTGCGGTGGTGTGACCACACATGATTTTTTAGGCGCACAGCCAAAAATCTAGTCGCATATGCGACCAGTTGGTCATTAACTTTGAGCCCTGGGTGGGTGCAGACGTGATCAAGGTGAGAGTGTTGTTAGCTGCTAAGACAATCTATATACATATATTTTGTTTCCTACAATCTATATTTTTTTCAGGACAAAACACAAAACAATAAAAGAATTGGCATGATTCTTGGCTGACATAAAGTTGACTCGTGACTCGTGGTTGACTTGGGCTTGCAGTTGGCTCGTGTTCTGCTACAACTCCCTTTACCCTCCCAACTCCCTGCAATACCATACCCAAATTCTGAATTAGCCAATCCATAGCCTAGTCTACTTTCCCGATATTCTGCAATATTAAGTCACTGACCTGATATGGCTATGTTATCACACTCACTTGGCAGAATTCTGAGCTCGATTAGCTCCCAACCAGAAATCAAAAACACTGTCTACACCTGTATTTCTCAATTTGTAAACAGAAATGGAGGATAACCAGCCAGGTATAGGGGTTAAATGACTCAGGGGCAAAACTACTTGACATTCTCGGGGACATGTCGGGCTTGTCAAAATAAATGATTGAATTACAGTTACTTCACTCCATGGTGACCAAACATTAGATAGCTCTGATCTACCCTCATTTATTTAATAATTATTGTAATCCATGACTTTGATTTACTTATTCCTGTTGTAGGAGACGAGCACTGTCAGATGTGGAAAAGTAAATTTGTAGAAGTCATTGATACTGAAGGAACAAACTCGTACCTCTTTAACAAGCTAGCAATATACTCTTACCAGCTGGAGCCATTGATATCCTATCGTAACAGTACCACAGGAGAGTGGCAGTTCTTTAATTTGTCCGGAAATGTATTAATGCTGCAAAATGGTCCAGATCCCGCCCGGTTGTTACAAATTAAGGTAACTGTATGCTTCTTGCAAATTTCATTGAAGCCATTGGTATGGAGGACATATTTCTAATCAGCTAATTAAATTGTTACCCATGCATATTTTGATGTGTTAGCTGCAGTCACTGAGGAGCATTTACAAAGAGAGATCACAAAGCTCTCCTGTCATGCAGCATTTACCAGATAGTGCATATTAATAATTTTTTTTACTGGCAGGTTACTCAAGTATCCCCAAATCTGACATGGTTCAAAGGTTATGTTATGAAGCTGGGATTGAACCGCTTTCATAACCATGATGGAAAAAATGACAAATCATGTTTAATATTCAAAGCCAACGGTAAAATACATTGTAAGTATTAAACAAACAGTTTAATTTGATTTGTGCGTAAATATAAATGCTGGCTTAGTACAGTATCCCAACTTAGCCTGGTTTCAAACAATGGTGCTTGGTGCTTGGGAAGGATCCAGTACAGGTTGAATTGCCCTGAGCTTAATTGCTCTTAGGTTTGCTTAAATCATTACTCAGTTCATCAGCCCAAACAATAATTAATGCTGACTGCATTCTCTACTTGCACAAATCCCATAATACACCTCTTTTACCCCCCAAAAATTTGCATAGGCATTGTTTTAGATTACTCTTGGGACATGTTTATGTCCCAGGAGAAATTGCAAACAATGAGTATGCCAAATTTTGGGGGGGTTAAAGAGGTGCATTATGGTATTGTGCAATTAGTGAATGGTGAAAATTGATGCTTTTTTTATAACTCTGAGTAATTATTGTAAGAGAGATGTAAATTATATGACTGTACAATTGAGTCAAGATTTGACTCAGACTTGATTCAAGCTTGAGTTTGATTTGGTAACTCAGCTAACTCTTTGGCAAAAGTTTGAGCAAGCAGCATGGCATGGTTAGGGCCCGGAACGCGAAATCCAGAGGTTGTCGGTTTAAGTCCTCCTATGATGACCTGCTGGATTTGTTCTTGGTAGTCGTGCTTGTAAATAGCAATCTGGTCTGACTTCTGCTAGTTGGGATTGTTAACCAAGTTATACTCATGAATTTGCATTGTATATCATATATGTTCTGTCTGTATTTGCAAAAACATAGCCAGAGAAGTTGACTTGTCACTGATAACCTTGATACAATTCTCTCCTAGAGCTAGCTAGCTTTCCACAAGGCTTGTCATAGCTCAAATAAAAGGAAATAACTCTTCTGTATGCCTTACGAGGCCAGGAAGACTAAATTCACCATCATTTCATTAATTTATGAATTGTACAATTTAATTAAAAATGCTTTTAAAATGAAATTAGAATCTAAATCAAAATAAACATACTGATATCAAAACCACAGTGGAGAGCTGATCTATATATAGCCTTTTTAATGCCTGCGTCGTCGTAAATGAACTGAAAAAGAACTTCCTACATCAACAGTTGCTTGAACGGAACGTCAAACAAACTAGGCCATAAGTAGCAGACAAGTTTAAACACTCAAGATGTTGTCACTATGTCAATTATTGACTGGAAACCACCATCTTAGGTCAGTTTCAATGCAAGTGCGATAATGGACAATGCTTGCTAGCAAAATAATCATTCGACTTGCGCCTTCATTGGACTCAGTGATGTCCTCCGGGAGACTTCATTTAGACAGCAGTTATAGAAAGCTAATTGATCAGTGCCATCTCCAAAGTACTGCTGAACTAAAATTCAGACGAATGTAGCTAGCCTGGGCTTAAGTTGATGCCAATTGAAAAAAGCAGGAGAGGAAGGGCTGGGGTAGTGCTAAATAAGAAAAAAGACAACAGCAAGAAGTTCTGTACATTTCATGTAGGCTCGATTACCAGCTGCTGTCCGGGAAAGCCCACACTCCACCCCTGAACTCATGGCTGGACTTGTGGACCTTAGTATTGTAAATCTCAACCAATAAAAAATCTAATAAAGGGGGTAAGTTTCTAAAGAAACTGTGGTGCTGCGTCGGTGGGAGTATTACAAGATAATTTGGTTTTATCAACTGAGTTGATAATGTGAATTAGCCACCGTAATGATGAATGTAATGATAATGTGAATTAGCTTCTGAATCTCTTTACGGTGGCTAATTCACATTATCAACTCAGTTGATAAAACCAAATTATCCAATAAAAAATCTGCCTGCCTGAATCGAGCAGGCTCACAGTAGCAAAGAAGTTCTGCCATATGAAGAGCAATTGCGTTAGCAGGACATCTAACATGATCTAACCAAACTCCTTCAACTTATGAAATAATGCCCAATCTATTCCATAGCAGCATATACAAACAAAGTAGTCAACAGACTTTATGCGTGAGAATCTCTTTGAATCATGTGGTGCCAGAATGTCAGATAATGAACAAAGTCAACAAAGAGAGGGATAAACGCAAACATCAATCTCAAGAAAAAAATACTTAAGCAAGTTGATGTGTACGGTAGTCTTCTTGAAAGAAAGCGACACTAGTCTCTGGCGAAGCCAGACAAAATCAATTTTTTTAAAAGAAGCAAAGCAAACTAAACTAGCAGAACAAAAATATGGTGTCAACACGATGCACACCAACATATGTGTGACCTTTGACATGTCATTTGGCACATCCCACACCACAGTCAAACAGCTCTGCTCTACTTTCTTTTTAAAAACTCTTCTTTAGAAAACAGCATATACTGCCCTTCTGTGACAATAGTGTGAAACAAAATAGGTTGGAAGGCAAAAATTAAAAGAAGAGGTGGCAAAAACAGCACATGTACAAGTGTAACAAGCTGTAGGCGTCCTGTGGGCCCTCCAATGATTCCATTTCTGGTAACCAGAAGCGCTGCAAATATTTTGATTATGATTTTACATCACAGACATTGTTTGCCGCTCACACGTCCAGCAGTCTCTTCTCAGGGAGGGTAGACCAAACACGAGCGAGTGGCAGAAATCGAGCCTACATTTCATGCTAGATATGCTCTACAAGCTGCTGCCATTAGGAAAGCACCCCCTCCCCGGAAAAAAAAATTGAAAGTTACATGAATGAAGGACTTAAAATCTGTGGGCAAGTTTTTAGGAAATCAGACAGATATATGTTTAATCATTTGTTTCCAGTGGCCCTGAAAATGAAAAAACCCACTGGTGAAGTGGTCATAATTTTTTAAGATATATACCAGGTGCATATGATATTTTTAAAGAACTTTCATATATATATGACCACATGAAATAAAGGTCCTATTGTGCTCTTTTTGAATATTATAATAAACATGTTATATTTCTTATAGTTCCACTGAATTGCATTCCAACAGCACCAGTATCAACAACAACGACAGGTATTCCAGCAACAACACCTGGTCCAGTATCAACAACAACAACATGTATTCCAACAACTACGACTTCAAGCACCCCAACTAACACAGTCACACCAACTACAATGTGTTCCTCAACTACAACTGGTCACACAACTACAAAACAGGTACCAGAATGCGAAGTGACAACTACAGTTATAACCTCATTAATTACTGAGTCAAACTGTAGAGACTAAATAGACCTTTTGGATGTCTTAGGTCAGTTGAGCCTTTTTCTGTTAGAAATATTAACATTACTAGTAGTAATCAAAGATTATGAGAGTGCGTTCGACGCTGTATAAACTTTTATACAGATACCTTAAATGATTTCCCTAGCTGACTTTCAACCTCTAAAACCCAACCTTTTTTCATCAACAACCAGGGTTTTACAGAAAGATATTTCAGTGCCAAAGTCCATGCCATTCTGATTGAAGAGGTCTTGGTACAAACTATGTTGCGTGACGGCCCCAGTTTCTGTAGACTCACAAGTTTAATAGGACTCAGTTTAATAGGGTTCAGACCTGAATAGGACTAAAACATTTACATCAGCCTTCGTGCATCAGATTTCATGCTAAATATTCTCACATTAACTTGTAATGTTTAAGTGCAAAAGCAAATTTGTAAAAGTGTATTTTTTACAAACACTATTCTTGGCAGGAAGCTCAAATATAAGTGAATATTTGCAATTGAGTGCTTTTCTTAAAGACAACCTTTGTTACTGCCAAATGTTTTGTGGTTTTTGGGTTTCCTTTAATTTCTAGTCTTTAAAGTTTCTTTGTAATAATCGTATGATGCCTTTTTTGGTTATCTTTTGTGGATTTGTTTTGGCACGTAGGGTAAATCAAACAAAGAATCCTTTATATTAGTTAGCATTTTTACGAACGTGTGCTGGAAATCATTCAGTTCTAGTCAACATTCCATTGTGTTAAAATTAAGATAAGACTTCAACGATTAACACTGTGAAATCCCTAATGCGAACACAGAAGTAAGTTGTCTTTCCTTGTTGATGCAGGACAACTCGGACTAATATTAATCAAATTAATATTAATCTTAAAGATTATTATAATCCAGTAATAGATTATTATAATCCATTACTGAGGTTTTAACCGTGCCCTAATCAATTAGTATTAATATTAATCTAAGATTAATATTAATCCTAATTCAGTAACATTGATATTAATCTGATAAATATTAACCCTATTTAGCATTAATATTATTCCAACCTTTGATTAATCTTTGTCCAAAACTTCCAAAGATTGACATTATTTGATGATCTTAGGCATCCTTATCACTATCTTTGCATTCTTGGACCCTTTTACTTGCATCTATATACAACGTATAAATGTATTTTACTAAGGGCATCTGTTGAGAAATTCAGGCTCATAGTTGCTATCATGATAGCAAACCTAACAACCCAGGCCGACCTATTGTCTCTGCATGTAGTTGCCCTACCGAACTCATTTCTAGCTATTTGGACAAAATTATGGCACCTATCGTCAGATCTTTACCGTCATATGTTAAAGACAGTCAACACGCACTCCAAATTTTTCGCAATTTCAATTTCCTGGGCGAAGACAAACTTATTTTCACTATGGATATTAAATCTCTTTACACCGTCATCCCTAAATTATGGCTAAGGTCTTCTAGCCCTCAAACATTTTTTTTATTTACGTACTGTTAAGGAACCAAGCTCGGAAACACTGCTCCGCTTGGCTGAACTGGTTTTAACACTAAACTGTTTTTCATTCGCCGACAGTTATTATAAACAAATCAATGGTGTGGCCATGGGTACCAATATGGTACCCAGCTACGCCAATCTTTTCGTAGGCTACATTGAACACCAATTTTTCAATCAATACAATGGCCCCAAACCTGACCTCTACCGTCGCTACATTGACGACTGTGTCGGCGCCACTTCCTCCACCAGAGAGGAACTCAATCAATTTATAACCGCTGTTAATTCGTTTCATCCGGCTCTTAAATATACCTGGGAAATTTCCGATACTTCTTTAGCATTTCTAGATATTAAGGTTTTTGTCGAAGGCAACGGTTTATGCACCAGTGCGCACTACAAACCCACAGATTCTCATAGTTATTTGTTGTATTCATCTTCACATCCATCACATGTCAAGAATTCCATTCCTTATTCTCAATTTCTTAGACTTTGTCACCTTTGTAGTGTAGACTCTGATTTTTCCTTAAAATCAGAAGAAATGTGCGAGTTTTTTGACAAACGTGGCTATCCTGCCTCTGTTGTTGAAGCAGGCCATCATCGCGCCCAACAAATTGATTCTCATTCTACGCAACATATGGCAGTCTGCGGCCTCTCCCTACATCAAGGAAGCACAGAAAGCCGCAAAACTCTAGAACAAAAATTTATTTTTCAAATCGGCACTCTTAACCCTCACGGTATCAACGAACGTTTTTCATTTAACTAATTTATTCTGTTTTTCACGTTGCCAGGCACCAACCAATAGCGTAGCTCCATACTTCTGTATATAAACCACACACAACCCACAATTCCTCGATTCGCTCCGATGAAGGGCTAGCGCTCGAAACGTCAGCTTCTGAATCTCTTTACGGTGGCTAATTCACATTATCAGCTCAGTTGATAAAACCAAATTATCTTGCTATCATGATTCACTGGCTCCGAACCTGGAAACAGTTAGTGTGTCTTTAAGATTGTTGCTATTCCTATGCAGCTGGTAGTTATTCCCTTTCTTGAGATCCCCTCCTTTGTAAAAGCACATGCCTATGGCACGAATCCGCTGACCCAGAGGCGCTTGTTCCTTTTCATTTACTTCTAGGGTCATCATTGTGTTATCTACCAGCTCTAGCATATGCAAGTGATCGTCATGTGACTGATGCGATCAGTGTTATGTCCCATTATGTCTGCAGTGTATCTCTTATATCAATCTGTTACATTCACGGGAATTTTATCTGGATTATCATAGAGATCAATATTAATCCAGATGATATTATTAATTCTCCTTGCTATTATTATAATAATAATATAAATTATGAGAACAACTACATTTCTTTAGGTTTGGCACAATGAGAGGTTTATTCAGTGAAATATAAAAGGTGAAAAACGGAAAAAACTACATAGTCACCTCACAGACAAACCTCTCGACCCGAAAACGGGTGGGTAGGGAGGGTAAAGAAAAATTAACTTCACAATCACAAGTACAAAAATTGTCTAGATCTTTACACTAAGTGAATCACACATAGAATAATTGTCTCTACCATGTGCGTGGCGGTTAATATAGAGCTACATTAATAATTAACTAAAATATGATCTAGTCCGACAGGTAATAACAATAGAAGATGCGTGCGTCGAATTAAACATTTTAAGCGAAGCTCAAAATCAACCAATAATCATCTAATCCTTTCAATTTTTTGCCATGCCTTAATCTATTACTGGATTATAATAATCTATTACCAAATTACAATAACCCTGTTATAATCTATTACTATTATAATCCATGGATTAATATTAATTATGCCGGATTTATGTAGTTCATTTTCTGTTTTCCGAAGTTTACAGTAGTTTTGTACATAATCTAATTTTAGTTTTACTCCATTATATTTACTTCTTAGTTACATGCTTCATTAAACATCTCATCGCTTTGCTTCAATAAACTCTGTTTACACCAATCATCGTGGTTGCTTTGTTGTAGCAAACCGTTTAGAATGTGTAACAAAATTTTGTTTATTAACGTGGGATTTACCAATGGTCGATCCTGTGAGTAACGTTCTGCGCTTACAAACTTTTTGCTGGATGGTCAAACATTGTTGCCAGGTCTGGTCAATTTACCCAGCATCCAGCCCTAATAAAACCCTTGTGATGGGGTAACTGCAGTAAACTCTCACAGTGCCACTTTTTATCCAAGGGTTTAACATTAACAGGTGCTGGTATTTTGTTTTCAATTGATTCACAGCCTGAAATCATTGTGGCTATTGCGACTGGTGGAACAGCTCTGGTCCTCATGTCTCTTATTTGCGCAGTTTTGGTATACCGATATACATATATGTGTAGACCAAGGTGATGTCATTAATGTTACTAATACTATTATTATAGCAACTGAAGACATCAATTTTCATTGAAGGAACCTATTGCTGGTCATACTGTCCCTAGAATTTAACTGCTAGTTTTTGAGTTGATTGTCTATTGTAACATTGTGCCACATATATGAATTATTTCATAGATACTTCACATTGTGCCACATACTGTTATGCATGAGATGACCATCCCAAAGACCAAAACCTAGTAGAGCCATGTTTATATGTAGCTCCCATCAGAGTCAGTAGCCTATTTTCTTTGAAAATGCATAATTCCAGAAATTGTCCATACCTTCCTCATGGAATCCCCCCCCCCAACTCCTCTGGGAATTAATAATAAACTTCATACGTTTCTTGAACTTTTTGGTCTTACAGAATCCTCTACCCCTCATGCAT
>CM042756.1:25720674-25753003 GCA_022496165.2 Catalaphyllia jardinei
GTTTTATCTCCATTGTTTTTCGACTTTATAAATATTTTAACACTTTTATATTTTTTTTACCTATTTTATCACATTTTAGTGTCCACCACATTTTTATCTATTATAACTTGTTTTTAACTTATTTATGCCAATTTAGAGAACTTTTATACACTTGAAAATGACCTCGGAGAGGTTGAAACATCGTGATTTTTTTATCGCTAATATTTATCTCAAAATTATTATTATTATTATTATTATTATTAGTATTATGAAATCTTATGATTATGATTATGATCATCATCATTGTTGTACCACCTTGTGGTTGACGTGGCTGCATTGCAGTTTGTTGGTCCCTCAATGTTAGTGTACGTATCCTTTAACACCTAACAATATTATTTTCTTATTATTTTCAATTTTCTGCTTACAACAATATTCCTGTGCATACATGTACATCCACCCCTTGATATAATACCCACTGTTTCAGTGTAGATTTGGCAACCCTTTTAGTAGGTTATTATCCCATACTTTTACACCTGAAATGCCACAAAGGTTGCTAGATATATCTACTGCTCTAAAGTCCATATACAAACGACTTGAGCCTTTGATAATAAGTCCATGAAATTGATTTTAAGAGAAACTGTCTTTCTCAAGTTATACAATATAGTACGTCAATGTTTTAGAACCATATTAAACAATTTAATATAATTATACTGTTTGGCGGTAGTCATGCCCTCTTATGCAGGACCCCTAAGGAAATTACCAGTATTCAAGCTGATTTTGGCCACCCTGTTGCAGTGACATTTACTCTGTACTTCCTGCTACTTACTTAGTAGCCGAATACTATTTTGTTATACATGTACATGTAGGTGATAGTCAATAATGCTAGTATGAATAAAGGACTTTATTTATCTTTTGATATCACAGGTGCACAAGCTCTGCCTGCAATAGGATGCTCTCAGTACATGCTGTCATGGAAAGATTTGTTTTTAAATGGATTTAACCTTAGCAACAATGGCAGTCAGAGCTATTATATCGATAATTCTGGTTTCCAGAGCTGTAAAGTAAGGCCAGGAAGTCCTATGTACTACGATAACTTAGGAAGGAGGTGGAAAGCGATTTTACCAGAAATATTCACAGTCAGATTTAGTCAATACAGCGGGATTTTTCTTGAGGTGAGCTTGTATGTACTTTATCCAAGGTACGTAATATATACAGTCTTGCCTAAATGGGATGGACCATGACAAGATTAAGTAGCCCTGGGTTTTTATGTTGTAATGTTATTTGTACACGATCTGCAACCTTAGTGTCAATTATCTATAAACAGCACATTTCCTAGTTAACTCATGTTAATTTTAAATTGTAGCATGTTTATCATTAGTTGTCAACCACTTTTAACAAGTGCCTCTGGCTTGGGAGTTTGTGCAAGCACTCCCTGTGTTATTGACATGAAATATTTGTAAATTACTTAAAGATAATATTTTGATAATAATACTTACTATAAAAATATGTTTTGGGACTTTAACTTTTTTAGACAAAGAACTCAAATTGTTGAATTATGCCTGCCTCCCAGACATTGATTACTCATTAAATATACTCCTCAGCAAATGGGACAAAACATGTCATCTTCTTAGAACACCAGACAGCCTTCCTTGCATCCAACTGGGTTGAAATGTTTGTGATCTTTTGTTATGATGATGACTGTAATTTTCATTGGATTCCTGGACATTTTCCTTAAGGAAGTTCTTGTGAAAATTTTCAACATTGATTTCTTTCTGAAAAGTTTTCCATTGAAAGATGAGTTAGTGATGTCAGAAATGTAAAAAAAAAATGGGGGGTCACTGACTTTGTTTTGGAGAGAACATGCCTGGAAGAAATTGGGCTTCAATAGAGAAGAAGGCCACAGTCCTGCAAGTCCCAAAATGTTGCAATTAGAACTTTGAAGGGAAATGTTCTCTGCCAAATATAGTTTAAATGGACCTATTAAGCGAATTTAGTCAACTAATGTAGTCACGAAAACAGAATTTATTCACACTCCAACAATCAAGATCAAGTTAAATAGTCAGATCCACTTAGTTTCCACTTCTGAACTCATTGAAAACAATTCGCTAAATAGAAAGATTACACAAGCAATAATTAATAAACCAGTAAAATAATATAACTGAGTTTCAAACACTGAACTGTCTTTCTTTACGGGTAAAGAACTTACATTATGTAGGAGCTTCCGCAGTAGAAATCCACAAAACAACAACTAACATGGGGACTGTTTTCCCGCCTTCCTTCCAGGCCGCTATGCCTTATGGGAGGCACAGGCCTCCCAACAATAGTGACTAATCTTACAAACAATGTCAAATCGATAAAGGGTGAGTAAAGTGGTGAGGTTCCTCGAAGAACAAGTTCGCATTTAGTGACCACAAGTTCATGTGCCTTGCAGCCACATGATAGCAGGATTCAATGTGTCATGGACAGACACCTTGAAGTGTTTTACCTTTTTGTTCATTTTTGGACAATGTGGAGATAATTGTAAATAAAATCCGGTTCTGAAAAGAAAAGTAGGGGTTAACAAACGTCAAAATTGTTAAATCTAAGCAAAGCTATTGCAATGGCCATCTGCCCTATCATTGTTCATTTTAGTACTTAGTGCATGCACTTGATGCATGACACGGCATGTGAATTTGCGTGCGCAGTGAAGATGCGCAGAAACAATATTATTAGCGCGAACGTTCTTAGTTATATGATTTCCTTGTTTTTGAGTTATTTTTTTGTAAAAAAATACCTTAGTCGGCGCGTCAGGTATGTTATGGACGGGTGGTTGGATCAGTGAGAGATGTATGTATGTCACACCAATCAGATTGGATCTACTATTAAACACCAATCACATTTCCTGTTGTAAAGGTAAATGGTATACGAGAAGATTTGATCCCGATACAGTTGAGAACGGCCATATTTATTCTTCTGTAAAAGAGGAGGAAGTATTCATATATTGGGTCTACCTCGACATTTTCTGTGGGTTAGGCTGTGGATTTTGTGGGCGGGTTTGATAGTCATTAGCTATTGGATAATCAGTCAAAGAAACATAGTGTTTGGGATATAACTGAAAGCATGCGATGAAGGGTGAGCTTTTTCTATTACATAAGGTTTTGAATTAAATGAGTGTTAGCTGCTATACATGTACTACTAATGTTGTTGTGGTTTCTATGATAGGAACAATTGTATTTAAGGGTGCGGAATGCACTAGTGGGAATGTGAAGAGGTTGTGACTAGGTTCGAATAATTTGCGTGTTGTAGTGAAACCTAAATATTGCTGCAGAGTCGAGGGCGAGTCATTAATTTTAGCATCTATTGATCATTTTCAGTGATAAGTTTCAACAAGAAAAGTGAAGAGACTACAATTAATTTTGTCAACAGAACAAAAAGAAATTGTTCTGTGACAATTTTACATTTATAATGGTTCTTGTTTACTACTGGGATGAGAAGATACGTTTTAATGAAACTTAATCTTTTCTTGTCAAAGTTATCAGGGTTTTAGCTTTATCGCATTAATAGCCAGCACAAATTGTAGGAGAAGAAAAAGAAAATTTCTTATTTAAGATAACTTAAGTGAGGTATATGAGGTCTTAGGAGTTCTATGATTGTATTAAGTACAAGGACTTTGCTGATTGGATAATAAAGACTGATGTGTATGGTGCTGGTTTGTGATTTTTAGTTCGGTTGGAGGGGATTGTGACAGCTACATAATATACATTGGGTTGTTTAATGGTGGCTGGTTATGAACGAGACGAGTTTTGCATTTTGAAGTAGTTCATGAGTCAGTAGTAAACAAATGGGAAGAGATATTTCAGGTTAGAAAGGGTAACTTGATACTTTTGTTTTTCACAGCGGGTAAATTCAAGGTCGATCACCAATCGTCGCTTCTAGTTCAAAGGACATATCTGAGAGGGGATGAGACTATTTAGATTTGAAACAGTTTTAACATTTACAAAATAAGTGGAAGTGACAATTGTTTTGTTCTTGTACGCAAATGTAGAGATATTTTTACTTTAGTTACGAAGGGTAATTTGACACCCTTGTTTTTCACAAGGGAGTAAATTCAATTAGAGGTGATGAATCGTGAGCACTTGTTTCCCCAAGATGTTTGCTATTTTTAGTTAGAAATGGTAACTTGACACTTCTGTTTTTCACAAGGGAGTAAATTCAATTAGAGCTGACGAATCGTCACCACTTGTTCCCATGAAATGTTTGAACAGACAAAACAAGATAATGCTATTTTTAGGTACAAATGGTAACTTAACACTTTTGCTTTTTACATGGGAGTAAATTCAATTGGGGCTAACAAGTTATGGCCTCTTGTTCCCAGGATATTAAACAAAAACGAAGTTAACATGTTGGACAGCTTTTAGGTGTCTGCAGCAGCAGTTTGACATGGCTAATTCTTGGGCATTTTATGATATTAGTTTCAGTCCGTGATCATTTTGTTTAAGGTAAAAAAGTATGAAAACTGTTCAAAATAATGTTCTTATTTTAGCAATATAAGATTGTCCGTACATCAGATTCTCAGTTTCTTTCTTGCTGTACATTGTAGCCAAAGATATATGCAAAAAATGCTAAAAAATTTGAGTGAAAAACTCAGAGCAAAATTTTCTGCCACTACACATGGCTACTCCATAGTAAAAGTTGCCCGTCTTGATGACACTTTCTCGGAAGTTTTTTAAATGCAAGCAAGCATCACTGAAGCCAAAAGAAAAGAAAATGAGAAAAAGGAAAGAAAAAAGAATGAAAAAAATCAAAGAGCCTTAAGGCATAGGTCACTTTTTCATCCAAAAACTTTGATTTCTGCGCACGCACGCAAGCCAAAATGTTTTAAAACGCAATGCTAGTGACTTTTATTTACATGTATAGAATGATTGTCAATATTCAGCACAAAAAGGACTGGTCTGCAAATAGCATTTGCCAATCAGGACAGAACAGTCACACTAAACAATTACAATGCAGGATTGGACACTTAAGTTTGAGAGCACTTGCTGTTTGGGCAAGTAACCCTCAAAATGCACTCGCCCAGTTTAGTTTTCACTTGCCCAAAAGTTTACCCCACCCCCCACCCCAAATCATTTCCTTATCAGGATCATGCTGTAGCCACCGCCGCCAACTTACCATTTCGGCTAAAACTTCCTCTTCCTGTTCTTCTTGTACTCCTTTGAATCACGGGCAGCTTTCAGGTTTTTTCTTTCTTTTCCTCTTAAAGGACTATCAGAACTCCCCAAATGTACTTCCACATTTTGGCAAGGAATCACGTCACATTTTCAAATTTACCATATATAGGAACACGCATTGATAAAAAAACAATTCGCTTGCAACATTGTCGAGCACATGGAAGACAGAGGGTTATTACTTCAATGTAAAATTCTAGTTTAAGACCTTAAACCCCAAGAAATCACAATAGAGGCACTCACTTTATATTTCAAATAGTTTTTCATTGATGAATCATCGTGAGATCCCTGCAGTTTGCAGCCAAGCATGTCTTCTCTTCAGAGGCGGTTCCAGTGTGGGCGCCATGTTTACCTGGTCATTGATGGCTCAATAGTGACCAGCAGTATCATGTGTTATTATCACTACGAGGAAGCCATTATTCTTTACTTTTTTTGTGAAGCACAATGTTGTGCTTCAGTGCCAATTTATTGGACAGTTTTTAATATAAAACTTTGGAAAATAGAAATTATGCACAATAGTAAGTTATTTGTGTTTAGTAATTCATTGTTAAAATGGAATGTAAAAAACATCGTTTATTTTGCAGTTTAACTAATTTCTTGGCGATGAAAAATAGCACTCGCCAAATGGGCAAGTGAACTTTGATTTGCACTCACCCCACACTTAAGACACTCACCTGGGCAAGCAGGCAAGTGCTAATGTCCAACCCTGCAATGAATCAAAATAACATTAAATGATTAATAAATTGACTAAAGGAGACTTGGACAGATTGTATCAACTTATATCAGTGTTAAATGGTTAATATAACTTACAAGTTCAGTGACTCTTACAAGGTTATTGTATCAACTTAATTCAGTGTTAAATCGTTAACATAAATTACAAGTTCAATGACTCTTACGAGGTTATTGTATCAACTTAACCCATTGACTCCTGTGCCACCCGTAACCGCCTGTGACAAGGCTTGGCCTTTCTTCCACTCCTGCCGTCATCACTTTTGACCAAAATTGGCATCATATATACTTAACATCTGCAGCAGGAAAAGATCTTTCCAATGATGCCTAGATCAGAGTGATCGGCCTGATGGAGCCTGAGATATGTCCAAAAATGCTCAAAAAGATGAGTGAAAAACTCAGCAAAATTTCATGCCATTACACCTAGCTGCTCCATGGTAAAAATTGGCCACCTCAATGACTCTTTCTTAGAAGTTTTTTAACTGCAAGCAAGCTTAGTAAAACTTCAATCACTGCAGCAAAAAGAAAAGAAAAAGGAAAGGGGAAAAAAATCAACATTCGAAAAGCCTAATGACGTAGGTCACCTTCTCGTCCAAAATTTTGATTTCTGTGCATGCCCAAGCCAAAATGGCGTAAAATGCGATTCTAGTGGCAAGGGCTAGCTGCCATGTTGCAAATGCATTTTCGACCAGATTAAAGCTAATTTGGCCGAGATTCAGCCTCAAAACCACCAAAATGTCCAAAAAATTAAAGCATTTTGGCAAAAAGTTCCAGCAGTCAATGGGTTAAATCAGGGTTAAATCTTGAACATAAATATTACAAGGTCAATGACTCTTACGAGGTTATTGCATCAACTTAAATCAGTGTTAAATCATTAACATAAATTACAAGTTCGATGACTCTTATGAGGTATGTTTGAATGAAGAACTCAAGTTCTGTTTAAATGTTTAATTGTTTTAGTAGATTAACATGCACCATTTGTAGCATTTACACTTACATATCGATCCCATGGTTTATAGATTTTCTTTTCTCTGTTTTCAGTGGGAGGCAGACACGAACAATACACTTTCAGGCAGGATTCTTAGCCTTGTCGTCACTTGCAATTATACAGCACCTTCTAAAAAACCCCCATTTAATGGTTGCTTACTTTTTAAGGCTGTTGGAGAAGTTACCTGTGAGTATAGTGTATTCAGTGATGCAGACATGGCATGTAGTACAGATTTAATTAATATTAAGGCCAGCAGAGTCTCAAAAATGCCATATTATAACTTTGTCAGTAACAATATTATTATTTTCTTTTGAAAGCAGTGTAAAGTATTTTTTTTTTGCCCTTTCCTCCACTTGTTTGTTTCATAGTTTACAGACTTCTTATTTGACTGCAGCTGGTGGGTTATTATGTTTTCATTTGTTTTACTTTTAAATTATTTTGAAACTATTACAGAATGTATGTGTTTGAATGTGAAGAGTGATCATTGCAGTAAATTTTCCAATTTAAGCAATTGGAAAGAAGAAGCCTGAAAAAAATCAGGGCTTCAACGGGATTTGAACCCATGACCTCCGCGAATACCAGTGTGGTGCTCTACCAATTGAGCTATGAAGACACACATTGGGAGCGAGGTCAATTTATTGAGTTCTTATTTTCCTGTGCACTCTTCACATTCATCTACAACCGCAGTACAAATATGAATTATTTCATATATATCTCATATCATTTCACTGCACGGGAAAATATGAACTCAATAAATTGACCTCGCTCCCAATGTGTGGCTTCATAGCTCAGTTGGTAAAGGATCTTCTTTCCAATTGCTTAAATTGGAAAATTTACTGCGATGATCACTCTTCACATTCATCTACAACCGCAGTACAAATATGAATTATTTCATATAATTTATATCTCAATGTATGTGTGTGTTATGTGAGCTTTTATCAATGAGGGCACTCTGTGGTACACGCTTCTCTCACAAAGAGTGTGCCATTGTGAGATTTGTCTGTCAGTGATTAGGTCTGAAACTTCTAATTTGTTTTTTTTTCTGTTATTAATAACTTCAGATAACTATGTAAATCAAAGTGTTGCACAGAAATCTGGCTACCCATCTAGTACAATTTCATCATCGGTACCAACACAATCAACACTTCATGTATCAACCTCAGTAACATTATCCTTGTTGTCATCACCATCTTTAATGTTGCCAATGTCATCATCATCATCATCATCATCATCATCATCATCATCATCATCGTCGTCATCATCATTATCATCATCATCATCAGCGGTAACAACCACTGTTCAAATATCATTGAAAACACCAGCGACAAGTTTGGCTTCCTCGTTCTTCCCACGGCAAAGTCAAAACAGTCACACATCAGACCAATCTAAAATAACAGAGAGCAGTACTGTGTCACCTTCAAAACCAGAAACAAGGAGCACAGTGTCTTTCAGTTCCTTGGAAGGCCTAAGCACAATCACTCTTAGACCTGTTATCAAGACCAATGTCTTTTCTGTACATCCATCAAAGGTAGGTAATAGCATTCAGGACTGAACGTAAGGCATTGAATTAGTAAATATTATACTGTTAATTTGATAGCCTTTTTGGGTGGTTTTCTTTTTAGTGTCGAAAAGTAATTGGTTTTTCATCTACTACCGGTAGTTTGCAATTGGAAGTAAAACCTATAAAGCAATCGTGACTCATTTGCATATGTTTGCTGTGTGCTTTGGTTCAGCTACATGTACTTGTAATATTAATTACTCTCCTTGAGTTTTTATTGTTTTACTGTATATATATTAATCTTTGTCCTTTGTGAAGAGTCATTAGTTTGGTTTTGGTTTTATGATGCTCAATTGAAAACCGCTTTAAGCCCACATTTCTTTATGTGCAAGCTTAAATCATAGCTGCTTTAACTACACAGCCGTAGCTGCAATAGGCCAAATTCGTATTCTCGATATTGGACTGGAACTAGCTTGCAATGGAGGCTCATGCGGTGGGATATCATTAAAAAGAGATGAATGTAATTTGCATTTGAAAAGACTCCCCTGCATCAGCCTCACTTGCAAGCTAGTTCCAGTCCAATACTGGGAATACGAATATAGCCTATTTTTTGGTAAGAATGCCTGACCAGTTTTTCGCTAATTCTTCTCACAATTTTTCACAGTTACCAGTTTCAATTTGTTTTGTCAGTTCACAATTCTTATACATTAGGTAATCGTATGGTTCTGAGTTAAAATTGGAATTAATTTGCACAAGTAATTTTTTTCAAAAAGCTGAAATTGCATGAGCTGCTTTGGCAAGTGCAATTTCAACTTTTTGGAAAACTCACAAGTGCAAATTAATTTCAAACTGAACAAGAAAAACTATATGATTACCTACTACAGTCCAACCTTGATTGTCTGTACCTAGATTATCCGGATTTTTTTCTCTGTTCCCAATTTTTTCATGAATATTAGTTAGTTGTGATCATGAAAACCCAAAGTCGTAAAAAGCCCAATCCTTTCAAAAGACATTTGAAACAGCATATTATCCTGTGCGCTGTTCAAAATTTGCAAATGCGACGAGGCAAAGAAATATTCTGATGTGTTCAGCTGATATCTGATCGTCTCAATTGTTTTTGTTGCCAAGAAAGTTTCATGCTTGATTAGTTCCTGCCGGGTGGGTCATGTAAACAGATGAGTGATAGATCATAAACTCAAATCAAAAACATGTTTACGAAGCGAAAGCAAGTGGTTCTATCGATTTAAAGAAAAGCAAATAATAATTTCACATTTGGATAAAGGAAAGAAAGACTCGATCTGGAAAACGACCTCCCGACTTCACCGGAAATGTCTGATGAAGAGATTTTAGACACCATTGTCGGAGATTCGATGGAAAGTGGAAGTGTATGTAGCGATGAGGAGGATGAGGGCGAGGACAACAAACTAGTACTGTAACAACTAAAGAAGCAGCGCACATGCTTGAACATTTTAAACATCAACTTTGTAAATACCTAACTGAAAGTTTTTATTTGTAAAGGCATATGGACTGTGCAGATTTTACGATTAAAATGATGCTTTCATTGCTGTATACCTTTTGTTTACATATCTATTTCATTAATATTCATATTTTTGATTATCCGGACTCTCTATCATCCAGACTATTTACTGAGGTCCTGATGAGTCTGGATAATCGAGGTTCAACTGTAATAACATAAACATGACAAAATTTTCTTGGTGGAAGTACCGGAAGACCTTTCTTGCAGCCATTTTTTAGCATTCAAGAAAACATTTCTCAAAGTTTCTGTACAAATTTTTGTTACTGTTTTACATGATATCATTGGCTTACAAAATTTCTCATTGTCTTTCCCCTAATCATAATCCAGAATTACGATGTACAATTTTCACTGGTGTTATACTTGAACTGTCCTGCTCTCAGCTAATGAGAATCAAGTTATAAATATATCTCCTGTGTATTATTAATATACTTATCATTATTTTTTATTTAATTTCAGCCATCCCTAACCACTAAAGCAGCCTCAAGTTCTGCTGCCATTAACCTTCCTGGGAACAAAAAAGCAAGAGTAAATGGCAATGATAATGGAGTTGTAATTGGTGCTGCAGTGGGTGGTGCTGCTGTATGTGGAATTTTTATCATCATTATCATTGTATTTTGCAAGAGGAGAAAGCCGTGGTAAGAAAAATTGTTTAATTTACAAAATCAAGCTGTTTTGTACTTGTCATTATTGATATTAGCAATTTGCATTATTGGACTGGTACTGGAAGATCAATTAAAGTGAAGGGGTGACAAATTTTCAATTTACAGTTTTGCCAGTATAGAGTATAGTACAGTGTCCTTAGTAAGGAACTGCCATTAAGCTATTGTTTGGTAAATACTGCTATTACCATTAAAGAAATTGTATTATAATTCCCGCCAAAATCCTAGCCTTTGAATAGTCACAGCTGCTCTGCTTAAAAAAAGTTGGAAAGGGGCATCTGTGTTAACCTCCTATGCAGATGCCCGTTGGCCTCGTCACATAATCGTTCTTCCCTGCGGACATCTGTTAAAACCAAGCTAGGTAGTCTGAATTTCAGCCGTCTCTTCCCTTTACCCTGAGTGGTAAAGGGAAGAGACGGCTGAAATTCAGAGTGCCAGCTAGGGTTCATTCCTTTTTCTTTTCTCATAAAGATCAGCTGGAGGTCGTGTGGAAATTACTTTAGAAGGCAATCGTTCCCGGCTTATTTTGTAACTAGATGCATATTTGCATTCACTCAGCTTTGAGTTGGAGAGAAACATTGTTTTTGTTGCACGTACTTCAGTAAGGCTTTTTTATAATGGGTTTATCTTGTAACTGTTTAAATTGTCTTGGTATGCTGGAGATGCAGGGGTTTTACTTATATATACAGTAAGAGGAAAATGTAATAAAAATTTATTGTCATGTAGTGTGAAGACGGTTTTCCAGGTTGGGTTAACGCAACCAAAATGGAGTGTTTATCAGAAGCAAACCTAAATGCGGGATGACCGCTTATATAATAATTTCTTACTGCGGAAAGGGCGTCACAGAGTCTACTTGGGAAGGACTTTCCGGAGTGTTAAGTTACATGTCACTGATTAAATATCAGCGCCAAGCTGGATCCGGGAGAGAAAAGGAGAGGGTGGGAGAGCCTGTAAGCATTCTTTTAAAAACCTCATTCTGCCCACTTAAAAAAAGATACTGTTTCTTGTGTCAAAATGTCAAATGTCAATATCTGTATGTTTGGTATAGAGTTACTCGCGCAAGTTTCTCGAGGCCAAGCTGATCTTCACAGTTTGTTGCGTTCTTCTGCGATCGTTTATGTCTGCTGTGTCTCAGAGAATCTCTTTGAGTGTGGAAGTCTTTTTGTAGGCGTACAGAAAATTGACTATCGGCAAAGGATTAGACCCACATGGAGGATCGAAATTACCGTCTTGCAAGAACAGAGCCAAATCAAAACAATGGCAGCACACAAAATAATGGTTAACAGACTTGCACGCAAACAGGCACAATTGAATCATGTGGTGCCAGAGTGAACAAAGGAGTTACAGACCTAAACATCGAGCTCGAGAGATAAAAGCTCGATCAAACTGATGCAAGAAACAGAAGAACATCTCTAAGATGTATAGCTTTCTTGTAACGTTACAGCAGCCTCAGACGTGACTTCCGAACACTGACAGATTTCCGGTTTTTGTTTCATGCTGCCGAAAAATATGAAGCCGGAAAAAGATAAATAGGATATCCATGTACTTGCAACAGTCCACAATATACATGTCTCTGTAATGCAAGTAACCAACATGTTTACGGAATATTTCAAACTTTGTCCCTCGAGACCTAATATTAAGAGAACTATGAACATACCTTGTAATGGGAATAAGCATAAACAAATTTACACATGACAAACAGCGGAAACCATCTAAAAAAAAATGAAAACTTCTCCCAAAATCACTGCATGGGAATGATGGCAAAAACATCTATCCATGGGCCAGATTGTTCGGACGCGTTCTTTACTCCATTCTGAGGGCTTGAGTAATTTTGGACTCGTCAAAATCATGCACGTGTATGTAACCAATCAGAGGGTATACCAAGAGCTGGTATACCGGAATAAGGTTTTTAAAACAATTCTTACAGGCTCTCCTGACCTCTCCTTTTTCCCTACCAGATCCCACTCGTTGCCCACCCGCTTTTTCAATCCTCCACTGACAGAGAGCCTGGAACAGACTATTGTTAACTCTAAAATAATTACTTTATGGCAAACTATGGGAATTACTGATACAGAGATGGTCTTATCCCTAAGGCAATTTTTGAGCAATTGTTCTTGTGTTGGGATGGCCTTTGGAAAAGAAAAGTCCATGCTAAAGGTTGAAATATTGAGGCACTTTAAGCCAAATTTGATAGCATTGTTCGTGAGACAGTAGAAATTGCTGGCATTGGTGGAAGCTCCTCCATTGAGCAATGGGAAATTCTGATACACAGATGTTGTTATAAATTGTTGAGAGATTTTTGTGGGCTATAGTTGCTTTTGGGCTGGCCTTGGGATCAGAAAAGTGCAAAGTCAAGGCAAAGATCTCAAGGCATTCCAAGCCAAATTTGACGATAGTTGACAGTGAAGTTGCTGGAAGCTGCTGGAAGGAGCTATTATAAAAATTTCTGCTTCGAAATTTAACAAAGGTCAATAAGAGGCAATCTACTCTACATATCAATGGTACTGTCAAGTGGTGGAGGGTTGAGCTCTTGAATATTATATTTTGGAAACCAAAGCGAACAGTTTTTGGAAACACTGCGGTATTGTGAGCTCTACTCTTGATAAGGCCAGATTATTAAGTTTCAACCGTGGGCATCAGTGGAATCCACCACAAGAAAATCCTGCTCTTGAGGACAAATATGCTTCGTGTTACGCAAATAGCAGTGAAAACATTTGATAATAGCTGCATTGAAAAAGAAATCCATAAGTAGCAGTGAGAAGGTTTTTGCTAGAACTTCATGAACTAAAATCTAATCTGAGTATTGAAATTTTGCCTACAGACAAAACATTTGTGGACCTGGTCTTCCAGCCAATTTGAGGCAAAGCTGCAGAAGTGCTTTGCAATTCGTTCCCTTGGCACAAAGTTTGTATGTGTTACAATGGTTAGCTGCCCGCTTGCATTCTAATCTATTGGACCTCAGTTTGATTCCAGGATCTGTTGGCTTTTTTACCTTTCTTTAACTCACTGGTCCTTTCTTTTTCTGGTCTTTTTCTTTCTTGGTGAAGAACATCCGTGTACTTCAATTTTGGACCCAATAAGAACACGGTTTTTGATGTCATGCAGCCTTGCTGTTTCACATAATGGAATCATGTTTGATGGCTTACAGTTTGTGCGCATGTAATTCCTATAGAATTTTTTTATCTCTCTGAAGATCTTTTGTAGCTACCCAGCAGAGTCACTTTGATCTCATTTGCAGCCTATTGTCATCTAAACAACCCCGCACTTGATCTACCGGTACTGTGTCGTAAATCAGACTACTGTAGCTTTTGTCTTCAGGTGACAAGAAAAACTAGTTGGGCAACCTACAAGGTAACGGGAAATTTGCAAGAAAGAGTGGCTCAATTGAGAGTTTGTTAGTCTGCGAGCAGACTCTTAGCAGAAATGAAAATGAAGCCTGGGCCCCCTAAAGTGCCTGCTCACAGGCTAAGGGAGTGCAAATCCATTGAAACAATTCTGTTCTTCTGGTGCATCTGTTGTAGAGATTATTACCAGAGGTCAATTAATTTAAAAGTAACTCATATATAAACTAGAATAACCTGTAAGCCAGGCACGTTCGCAATGCGAACCTATTTTAATGAAAAGATTCATTTCATTCCATGCAAAGGTTAGCTTATGTCAGTCATCACTTGCTGGAAAATCTACGGGCTTGCTCATAGAGCAGTTTGATTCCACCTCAGGCCTAATTACTCTGCAAACTTTCTCTCACCCCAACCCTCCACAGCTGCTAAATCCAAGAAAGCAGCTAGGACAAAAATGTGCATGGTGCACCAATAATATGCCTGCTGGTCCACACATTCTGGAAAATGCATGTGGTCTTGAACATGATTATCAACAGTACAACACATGCTTGTACTGATTTTCCCTCCTTCTTGTCATCACTATCATCATATTTGTTGTTACTAGCATATATTGTGATCTTTCTACATTAGCTGTGGAGGAATGTTGACAGAAATGGAATTAAGAACTTGTCTCCCACCCTTGTGTCTGGCCAGTATGATTCTGGTCGGGGTTTATGTGGCGGTTGTCACGTTTAATTACTTACTTTAGTAACCCGGCAAAGTTCAGCATTTCAGATGAAATATCAGCTGGGGAAATGTAAGTTGAAAAATTTACAGAGGTTTGTATGACTGGGGGTATAATGCATACCCCCAGTCATACAAACCTCTGTAAATTTCTCAATTTTTTACCTGCATTTTCTCAGCTGATATTGCACCTGAAATGCTGAAACTTTGCAGGGCTACGAAAGCAAGGGTGTTCTTTCTAGTGGTGGTATACATTTTTAATTTTAGCTAATTTTAACCTATATGAATTTTCGGCCACCATTTTGGAGAAGGGTCTACTGACAGTTATATTGTTCAGAGTTACCCGTGAGAAAACAAAGTTTTTACTGGGTGGTTATTTTAAATGGAGAAGTCTAACTTTTTTTGTTTTAAATCTGGTATTCTCTTCCTAGGAGAAACCAGGAAAAGACAACCAAGCTTCAAGGTAACATGAACATGTATATTGGTTTTATGTTGTTTGCATTCATGTGGTTGTGAATTAGTCTTGACTGGAAAGAAACTTATAATATTTTTTAAAGTCAGGTAATCAGTAGAAAGTGATTATTATTTTGATAATTTAATTAAATCAATCAAATTAAATTCAGTCAAAATATTATCTTAAAATACCCTTAACCGTGGTTTTCTTGTCTTGAGTTTTCTCATCACCTAAGCATCAAAAAAGTATTTCCTTGATATTAGGAATAAATGTATAGTATTGATTTTATTATGTAGTAATATGTTATTAATGATTTAGTTAAGAACCCTGTGTATGGAAGCTCTGACATCCCATTGAGTTCGGCAACAGAAAATCAAGTCACAACCTTGATGGATCAAGATAGTCAACCAACATACCAGGACCTTATAACTGATAATGGTAAGATATAAAGACTTGACAGACATTTAACAAGTTATTTCCCAGTAAAAGTCATGAACAGGAACCCCATTATTTGGACTGAGAAGATCACAATAAAAATGTGATACATTACTTGCAAAAGATTTCAGACATTAAAATTTTGGATGGTTTGTTTTGGAGATTTATACTTTTTTATCTCATTTTAGATGAATGTCAGACAACAACAATTTCAGACACCATGATGAAACATAGCTAATTGTAACTTAATGACTACAAAACACAAATAACACTGAAGCATTATCTGTGAAAATGATAGTTTCAATGCCACCCTCCACATTAATTAGAGATGATTATGATGAGATGATGATGATGATGATGAGATGATGAGAAAATAGCAAATTCTGTCAAGCTGTACATATCTCAAGCAGTGTCTAGAGTTTGCTCCATAAAGGAATATAAAGGAATTTAAGAGCTTTGGAAGTGCTGTAGATATTTTGGACACTTAACATTTCTGACCCTCAAAGATTTTTGTTATGTGTTGTTTTGTTTTCAGACCCTTTTTCCAAAATTAAAATTGCCGTTAATTTTTTGCAAATAATCTACAAGTACATGTATTCTGAATTAAGTGGAAAAAGGCCCTAAAATCACCATTCATTGCACACTTGTCCAATACTCTGACAAATTTATGCATAGCATTGTATTGCATTCTATTTTACTGTATATATAGCCAGAATTTTTGGTAATAAACCCTGCAAATAAAATTCTATATGTGTTATATTTTCACATGTGAAAAAGCGATACATCCAATCATCTTCGCGTATAGCATTCTTCACATGTGAATATAACCAGTCATTGGCCGTTTTTATACTAGAGGACGCATTATCCGTCCAGACGGATAATGCGTCCCTCATGTTATGCGTCTAGTGTAAAGACGGGACGAATAACAAGACGAACTTCGACAGACGAACAATGCAAACTATTACGTGCGGCGAAATAAAACGGAATGGGGACTAGAGTGTTTTTGGCGGTAAAATTAAAGATGACGGCCCTGTAACAACTTGTAAAATTGTTTTCCCGTAAAAGAAGAGCAGAAGAAGAGTTTTTAGGTCTCCAATATAAAATAAACGAGGAAGTGACAAGGAAACATTTCGTTAGAAAAACGGATTTCGAAATTTAAGCTTCAGAACCCGCTGTTATGTCAGCGATCGTGATTACAAAAAGCAGCAAAAGCGAACGAGGTCTACATGAATTGAGAAACGGAGATTGGTGGAGTAAAGGATACTAAAACTGGGACGCAGCCTCTTTCAAGAAAAGGCTGAGGGTGTCTCGAGACACGTTTGAATTTATTCTGGGCGAAACTAAAGACCTTATCAAGAAGGAGCCCACTCGCATGAAACCTCACCCTACTCCACCTGCTACCCAGTTGGCTTTATGTCTTTACAGACTGGCACATGGTCATAGGTCTACGTTTTTGACCGTCGGAGATCTCTTTGGGGTTGCAGAATCAACTGCTCACATCATTTTTCCAGGAGTTTGTAAGGCCATTGCGGGATGTTCGTATGACAGACTCGTTTACCCGCCAAGAAATTTGCAAGAGTGGAGTCAAGAGCATTGTGGAAAATTTTCTGGCAAATTGGGAGTTTCCTTGTGTAGGGGCATGGAATGGATTCATGTTGACGTCAGCACTAAACTTAAGAACTTTTATAGTTACAAGAAAAGATATTCTGTGACAAACATGGGATTCATTGGTTACAATAAGCATTTTATGTGGGTTGCAGTGGGTGTTCCAGGATCCACACATGACTCCAGGGTTTTAAAAAGTTCTGGTATTTATTTCATAACGCGGTGTATTTTTTTACTTTCTTCGTCTGATGCCCGTCTTTACACGCACAGACGAATTATGCGTCCAGTCGAACTTTCTTTCGTAATGCGTCGCTCACGACGCATAACCAAGCATAGTTCGTCTAGACGCATAGTTTGTCTTGTGCCCGTCTTTATACCGGAGACGCATAACCAGACGAGCTACAAATGTTTGCCCAAGTTCGTCCAGACGGATAATGCGTCTCTAGTATAAAAACGGCCATTTCCCAGAAGAGAATCGCTTAGCCAATCAGAGCAAAGCGTTCAAATGGCTTCCCAGAAGCATGGTCTAGGAAATCAGCACCTGCTTGAAGTTAGTGTTTTAAAAACATGGCTTCGGCTTCCCGTTTTAGTTCACTTTCGGAAACACCAACGGAATATATCGGACATCTTTATCGTTAGCACTTCAGCTTCAGCCAGCAGTCACCTCAGCAAGTCTTATCTCTGTTTCAAGGGCGAACATTCAAGGAGGAACATTCAACATTTCTATAAACAGCGTAAGTCAACAGAGTCTGAATTTGTCTCTGCACAGCGCTAAGCCGCCATCATGGATAAGCGAAAAGATTTCACACTTTGTGTTTTAAATACGAATTCCCTGTATTCTATTTTAGCTTACGTTCGGTCATTTACATCAGTCTTGAATTTTTTGCCGTTCTACATGTAAGCTTATGTTATTGGGAAAAAATTAAACTAATTTAAAGGATCAGTTTAATTCTCGCTATATATACAATAAACAAATTACAGCGTAGAAAGTGCTTTGTACAGATTTTTATTCATTCGTTGCAAAACTTTGAAAAACTCACTCGTTCGCTGCGCTCACTTGTTTGTTTTCCAAAGTTTTGCAACTTGTGAATAAAAATCTGTATGTCGCACTTTCTATTAAGTAATCTATATGTATTGCGTCGCTCTCAATTGTATTGTATTGTTAATCTATTGTTATGTGGATATAATACAATGCTATGCTTAAATTTGTCACAGTATTGGACAACCCTCATTCATTGACAATAAAAGCAGTTGTAAGAAAAAACTTTGATTATAATTTTATGATCTGATACATATACATGTAAGTAATGCAAGTTAAATACAACATAGAGGTAGCCTCACATACACTTGCTTGCACTGTTTTCACATATTCACAATTTATAGCAAATGCTACTGAATCGCTTTTGGCTTGCCTTTCTTGTTTACCCCCTAGGAAAATTGAGTGGAACAGCAATATACAGCAATCCTGATGATAATGATTATGATAACTACAGCGCTTACCAAAGTCTGGACAAAAAAGTACCAGGGAGTCCTGTGTACCAGAGTTTGACAAAAGGACAACTTGCCACAGGAAAACCAACTCCAAAGTCAAAGCCTAATGTAACCACACCACCAGGTGAAAGATGTAATGATAATGCAGAATCAGTGTATAATATTATTGAACAACCTGACACAGAGCAAGGTACCATGCCAGAGAAAGCAAGCGGAGATAGTGATGAACACACACAGTCTGAGCCAGTTTATAATGTGCTTGATGGGTCTGATTCAGAAGAAAATTATGAAGCTGGTGATTCTCTGTACAATGTGCTTGAAGAACCTGAATCCATTCAGGATCAACAGCAACCTCTCTATAATGTGCTAGAGAGCTCTGATGCTGAAAAAAGAAGTCATCAAGGAGCAGAGGGTTCTTGTGGCTTAAGCAATGAGCCCTTGTGTAATGTTGTTGAGGGGCCAGACTTAGACGGACCAAATGAGAATGGTGTTGGCTACGATGGTCCAAATGGGTCCACTTCTTCAGATGGTCATGACAACCCAGCCTACGAAGAGAGCCTTAATTTTGGACCAACTGAGAGTGGTGTTGGCAGTGCTGCTCCAAATGGGTCCTCCTCTCCAGATGCCCATGACAACCCAGCCTATGAGCAGAGCCTTGATTTTGATGTTCCATATGCCTCGGTACAAAGACCTGGGTCACAAAGAGAGTCTGTCTATGAACCCCTGGTGGAACATAATGATCAGGATCTTTATGAGCCCCTAAAGTAAAGGGGAACATAAAATGCTAAGAGCTGTAACAAACTGTATTATTTTGTCGCAGTTCTCAAACTGTTGTAAAAGCAATAATTACAGTTTTTTATGCTACTAAATTAGTTGACAAAACAAATAATTGTTAATTGGTTGCAATCATCTGCACTGTTGCTCCAAATATTTCTCATCTCACAATTTGAAAGTGTGAGATATTTGTCCATGCAGTCAGTACTGTTATGGATAGCTACAAGAGGAAATATGTTTCCTCACACAGTAGGAAATATTTCTATAATGTCTACATGCTGGTTTTGTTTCCAAAAATATATATTATATAGTAACGTAAAGTAAAAACAAATTATAATACTATCGGAAGTTCTATTTATTAGTCATAAAATGACTATTTTATTTTGGGCTCATTCATGCGGCCTATATGTAAGTGTAAATATAGAAATTTGAGGGCTTCCAAATTTTTTAAGACATTATTTTCAATTAATTTTGTTATTACTTACTAAGAGAGAAAGAAAAACTCAAAAGCTGGCATGCAAGATTTTGTCATCATGTATGCAATTCTTGTAACAGATATCCGTACATTTCTAGTATTACTATTTGATGATTTAGTAACAAATTCTCGTAACGTGTTCTCATGCATTTCCTGTAGTACCATTTGGGAGAATTTGAAGGTGTAAAATTTTACCCACAAAGACCTTATCTCAACAAACAAGTTGTCCAATTTTTTGCAATTTATCTCTTATAGTGCTGTTTGGAAAATTTGATTGTACATGAGGACAATTTCTCCGGCTTTTTTTGTGTCATAGAGAGAAACTCATATCCCTTTGTTGGCTATCTGCAGTAACCATGCACATACAATTCCTTACTTTGCCCCAAAAAATATCAAAAGCCTAGCTTTGGAAACATCTGACAAAGTCAAGTGTTCATTGTCAAAACTTTTCTTTATACTGTTTGGACACAAGATACCTGTAAGTTGTAAAAAAAGTATTTCTAAAATAGCTATAATTTTGATAGGTTTTATTGATTATTAACTTTGTGGACTTTGCAATGAAACTTGAAACCACTCAGGTCATAAAATGGCCTCGTCAAAGTCAATATTTTTTTATGATACAGTCAATATTTTTTAATGATATGGTACCTCTGCATGACTTGTAAGTCTGTATGGCGTGAGGTGTGCTTGGTGTTAATAATGTCAATGGTAAAAGACATTTAATATAGACATGCAACCATTTTTTTTTAATCGAAAGTGCTTGAATTAATTTTGTATTGCCACAATTGATATTTGAATGAGTAAAATAAAAAAGTGTCCCATTTCACTACGCTCTGTGCACTAATTTATAAAGAGTGTTTTTGGGTGACTACAATTTTTTGTAACGAAAAACTGAGAAATGTAGAATGCAGAAAATTGTCAAAACTACTCCCAAGTTGAAAAACGTAGCAACAAAGCAGTTTCCTTGACTTGGTGAGCATTCTTTCGCACTAGTTGCGTTATAGCTCTGCAATAAATACAGAGACGACTTGCTTACTCTATACTAGGTTTTCCACCCGGTTTTCCAGCGTAGGGTGGTTCAGGGAACGGCCCACCCTCGCACGCTCCTCGCGTAGGTCGTATCGCTAGACTCGCCAGAATGCGACTAAGTTGCCCAAAAGTGACTAAGATGGGGTCTTTAATAGAATAGACTATAATGGGGTAGGGGTCCTGAGAGGCCAGCGGCACATACCCAGCAGAATTGGACCCAAGTAACCCCCCCCCCCCCCCCCACGGGAGCTAGTCGGGACACTGTGATACATATGTATTTGCGCAAGGCGACAGTTTTGGGCGGAAGTTTGTCCAGAGCTCACGTTGGAGCAAAAACGCGAGCTTAGCTGTGTGAGCCCGAGATCGAGCGAGATGACTTCACCCTGCCAGATCGCTTTGTTCTTCGCCGCTTGTGTATGTGACTCAAAGGTGAACCTGCTCGCGAACGTCTAGGTCGGCTGCCCGCTGGGGTCACCGAGGATGCACGTGTCTTAGCACGTACGTAACTAATCCGTTGTCACGCAATCATTCCTCTCAGGAACTTGCCGAAGATAAATAGGCCCGTCACACAAGATTCCTCTGAGGAACATAGACCCAAAGAGCCATACCCTCTGAGTTTGAATCAAAGGGTTGTTTTTTGTTCGTGGGTGGCAGGATGTTTCGGATTAGCCGCTAGGGAAACGGGAAACCGACGGAAACCAGAAAATCCCTGGCGCTTAGGAATTACCGGAGAAACTAGTGCAAAAGCGACTTCACACGATTTACGATCATTGACATTCCTCTTTCTTAGAAAATCGGGAAGAGGAAAGCGGTTTTCTTTAATTTTAAGAGTTTAAGCTGCATTTCAACAGTGTTTCATTTAGTTTCACCAGCATGTCCTTTGTCATGCCTTCGTCATTAAATTTCTCGGAAACGATACTGATCATTTATACAAGTGTGTGCGTCACATGTACGTGGCCCGCACAGTTCGATCTTATTCTGGGAAAGTTATAAAAACTCGTTTAAATGCGGCTTTACCAGGTTCGCCAGCGGTCAAATCATGAGTTGTAAAGGATGGCCAACATCTGATGTGGTTAGTGTAAAACGCCTTTAGTGAATCTATCCCAGGCAATCCTGTAAGATACCCCGGGTAAGATACAATTATTTTTTTATTTTATTTCTCCACGTCCTGGGCAGTGTTGGAACAGTTTGAAGTATTCTTTTCTGCGTTCAGTGTCCCAGGACCAAGCGAGAGTTGCAACCAAGGTTTGAGGGATGAAACTTACACAATAATTTTTTTCCACCTTCAGGGTCTTTTAGCGAGCAACGAGAGAAAATTTTCAACAATTGAATGGTCAGTTGCTCGCAAACGTAATTTAACGTCGAATTACGTTAGCCATTAATAATACCTAAGAAAACTGTGGAATCCGCTCATCACGATACTTTGAGAGTTTCATATTCAACCAGTTTGTGCTGATCGAATTTCATTGGCCGGTTCTTAAATCTTCTCAGCTCAACAATCAGCCGTCAGATATTTACTTTCTACACACTGAATATTTTCCTATATTTAATAGCAGTATAAACACAGCTCTTGAATCTAAAGACTTTTAAAGAGTTGCTAACTGAATTGTCTTCAAGATTAGCCCCAAGGGTGTTTCAGTTCGTAGACGGGCCCACCAAAACAAAAATGCCAGGGCTTATAATCATTTGAATTGGCCGATTGGAGAGAAAAAATTCGTGGCTTTGCGTTTTCGCGAAATTTTATGTTGTGCAATCAAATACTCTGCGAGGAACCAAAGCTAAAAGCGTCTCCTTTTTCAGTCCACGCGTCCGATATGATATCGTCATCATTGCTCAAAACCAGTCATTTTATGTGGCTCATCCGTTCTCTTTATGACGTGTATCCTGTGTCACCATGCACTATCAACAGGGCAGTGGCGAAGACCAAATATGCATGCTGATGGTTACCCTGGGAGCAGAGGTCTCTTCGATCTTCCTGGATCAGTCCCGACTGATCTAGGAAGATCGAAGGGACCTCTTCTCGCATGGTAGCTGATGGTAAGTTTTGTTGGGATTAGTCATTTTTCTTTTAGCGATTAAAAAAAGATACCGAAAGAGACTCGATGGCTCTAATAAACGCAAGGAATACGCTAGGAAAAGAAAGAGACTGCTCGCAGTCTAAGTTCGACCTGAACATAATCCCTAAGTTGGCGGTGAAAAATTGCAAAGGATAAGGCACATTTTCACTCGGGGATCTCGGGAAATTTTGGACTACCTTACAAAATATTTGTATTTTCATTTTTTGATAGCAGCAATTAGTTTCTGGATCATGCACTATGGTTTCTGGCAATCCTAATTTGGAAATGCGTGTGGAATCCACGTGACCTTGAGCTTGGCGGACATTTTGAAAGTAGTGTAGAAAAACAAACAGGATATTTGTGCTGTTTATTGGAACTTGGCTGGCTTGGTACTTACGATATTTTCTTCGAAAGGGTTCCGAGGACAATCTAGAACGCTCATAGCTCTCAGGAACACATATGGCTTTCGGGAAAGAGAAAATCGAAAGCAACTCCCTGAAATACTGCTGCAGACTGCAGTACGCAGATGGATAAAACTGAGGGTAAACTGCAGACTGCAAACCTGAGGTAAAATGCAGACTGAAGGCTAAGACTTTGCAGAATATCCGGCCCAGCCATTTGCATCTCATTGAATAAGAATAGCAACTATTGTTCAATTTGAGCATAAATAAAGGTTATTGGTTGATAATTTGATATTGATTAAGTATATACCTCGTTCTTCAAAGCGTGCCGACACATTTAAATGCTGGGTCGGGCATTGTGCAATCGCTCCTTCATGTTTTTTTTATCATTATCGAGTGTTTACTGTAAACAGGGTTATTCAGGGTACTCATTAAGCCTAGAAGCCATATCACTGTATTTTGGCTAGCCTGAATATCTCTCAGCTTAGCCTGAATAATGCTCCGGCTTCTGGCTATATAGCCTGTTTATGGTTAGCTCTCAATGATAGAAATGGTGTTAAAGTGGTACTATGATTAAATTTTTACCTCTTGTTTTTTTGAGTGTATCACATAGAATTCCATGAAAGAATAAAAATGCCGTTTACCGTTTGCAAATATCTGCCATAGTTCCGGAGATATTTCAGTTTGAAAAATGGGTAAAATATGCAAATGAGATGACTGATGACGTCATACACTCAACCCAATATTATATTGAGTATATAAATAGAGTTATCTTGGCCAATTCGCAGTGCAAAACCTTGAAACTTGGCAGGCCAATAGATCTACAGGAAACACACTTATGACTGCAAAAAATTCTGTTCCCATAGCAACTCACTCTTTTCCAGGCCCCACCGACTTGATTTCAATATGTTGGTGATTTTCAGCTTGAAAATGTTAGACAAGGCCACAGAGTCAAGCTAATATATTTTTAGGCTTGCTGGATCATGCATATGAAGTGCTGTTACCAAATATCAAAATGGAATGCCAAAGGTGGCCAGAAAAGCTTTTAATGTGGGAGACGTCTAGAACCCAGTATGTTGCCATGGCAACAGAACTGTTTAGCTCATATTGTGGAGCACATTTAGTAGAATCTTACTGCAAAAAATCAAACATTTCTGTTACAAACTGGCTGAGATATCTCTTTTCATCATACTTGAACAAAATCTGGTTGAGTATATGATGTCATCACTTGGCTAATTTGCATATTTTAAAAACTTGAATATCTCTGGAATGAAAAGAGATATTTGAAAAAAGTAAACAGCATTTTACTTCTCATGTAGTCTACTTGTTTATGTTTCAAAATGGCTTAATAGGAAAGGTGTGATTTTCGTCATAGTACCACTTTAAACACAATTCACTTGAATAGTCTTAAGTCTGCAGTGTGCCTTTTACCCTTGCAGTCTGCATTTTATCCCCTGGTCTGCCTTCCACTGTCTGTATTTTTTACTGACCATGCACTGATTGTTTTGAGCCACAATAATCTGATTGTTTGACGAGAAGACAGTGATGAAGAGCAAAGGGATGTGACAGCTTTTTGTCTTGACTTTACTTTGTGGTGGACTCAATTGTGTATGCAATTCATAGTTTAAACATAAAATGAGGCTATAGTACCAAGACTGTATAAGCAGAGAAAAATTTGACCGGAACAGGGTGGAATTTATTTAGTGCACTAGGGTTACTAAGAGTTGCTAAAAATATGTGAGAGTTTCAAAAGCAAGGTCAGCTCTCATAATTTTAGTACATGTGACTTTAATTTGTAGGATTTTTGTTACTGCAGTTCAGCAGCTGAATATTGGAAACAATATTATTTGTACACAAGGAGTTTGAATTTGGTCTGTGAATACAGAGTGAATAGTGCCACATGTTGGAGTTACACTGTAGCTGTTTCAGCACTTCTGCCAAGATAAAAGATACTTTGTTGTCAATTGACTACAGCTGTAACTGCAAAGCAACAAGTGTGCATCAACAGCAGTCTTTTTGAAGAGTCATGGTGGAATCTTTCAGAATGGTTGCTATTCTTATGTTATATGTACATGTATATCTTGCTGTTGAACAGCTGGTTCTTGTGCAAGCTGCTGTAAAGATTGACAATGTTGAGAAGTATGTTATTACAAGAGAAGGAAGAAATGATACTGACTTATTCAAGGTTGCTTATGCTAACTCTAAATGCCCAGCGAATGCGTGTGGATCTTCAGCTGCACATTTAATTGACGTCATGCAGTGTATCTGCTCTTGCATGCCAGGCTACCCAACATTTCTCCCTGTGTTAGGAATGTGTGGTGATATGAAGACTGTTAAGGAATCTCTGTTTGATAGTAAGTATATGTACAAGCAGATATGGTATTTTGGTCTTGCTTACTCACTGGTGTATGACATTTGCAGACTGCAGACTACATTTAGGCCTAAATACTGTAATTTTCCTGATAACCTGAATGTTGCCTAAACAGTGCTCACGTTAGCCTGTTTGTGGTTAGCCTTTGGTAATGGAAATGGGAATATGATATTAGTTAAAAAGTCTGCAATCTGCCAATATCATACTCTGCTTACTCACTGTATAAGACATTAGGCTTATCGTTAGGGTAGTCATGCAGCTTTGAAGTAGGCTGCTTTATTGTCAGAGTGCAGTCATACATGTATTTGGTTTTAGAATCCAGCAAATGTTTTCACTCACAGGTGATTGGACTATTATAAAACATATCACATTTATTACTGAATATATATGTACCCCAGATTAAACTGGGCAATATCCAAGTGGTATGCCCAATTTTGAATACTGTGCATGTTACAAAAAATGTTTGTAAAGATCAAGTGATTAAAAAATGAATTTTTTTTCCTACCAATTTCGTGATACTCCCAAGTTATTTTGTTTGTTTTTTCCTTTGTCTAAACTATCTTGAAATTAAATTTGAATTTAAAAACATTAAATTTGAAAATATAGAAATGTTAAAAAAAGCCATCATGGTTTATGTTGTCTAGACAACACAAAATGTGGTCATCTCAAGTTGTTGTGCAGAGGACAGCAAAGAAATGTACAAAGAATTATTACACCCATGCAAGGCCATTGTACTGCTCATTAAACCTTTGGTTAGAGACATCCCTGTTGCTATAATTGCTGTTGTGTGTTTTTTAAAACTCCCTATTTAGTGTTTACTCTATATAAAGTACTGTGAAATTAGTGCAGCATGACAGCCAGTGAGTTTCAGTCTGCTTTATAGCTAGACCACCCTTTATTATTAGTTTTTGCAAAAAGGTTTAAAGAGTTGGATAAGACTGGAATTGTTCACATTTTTCCAGGTTGCTCCAGTTTCTTTGAGTGGCCCTTTTTTCTAAGGTCCCTCAACCTTGAAAGTGGAGGAAAGGAGGAACATAACAATTCAGAACATTACCAGAGCTGTCGTGTGGTACCACATAGTGCTGCCTACTACAACTATCAAGTAAAAAACAACTGGGTAGACATACACAGCAATATCTTCACAGTAGAAGTAGAAGGAAGTCAAGTAGTTTTTAAGGTAATTTAAAAGAAAATTAAATCAGTCACTGAGTTCTTTTTCATGGAAACAGTGATATATAAGCATCTTAATTGGTGTAAGCCTCACTGCTACAGTTGTTCTTTTAATTTAAAGCAGTATTAACATAAAATGTTAATTGAATGATGTTCTTTCTGCTTGAACTTTGTCTCTTGCAGTGGAGATCTAACAAGGATAAGCAACTTTCAGGAAGAATTATTCGAGTTAGAATTTCTTGTGATTATTCAGCACCAAGACTGACCAAAACAGGCTGTCTGGTTTTTAAGTCTTCAGGACACATTACATGTGAGTATTACCATGTTTTCTTAAAAAAGTACCTAAAGTGGCGTTTTTGTATATAATATCACGGGTGACAAATTACTCATTTGCGACATTTTAAAGTAGTACTATGACGAAAATCGCATTTTTCCTATTGAAGCCATTTTAAAACATAAACAAGTAGTCTGTATGAGAGGAAAAATGCCATTTACTATTTTCAAATATCTCTTTTCATTCCAGAGATATTCAAGTTTTTAAAATATGCAAATTAGTCAAGTGATGACATCATATACTCAACCAAATTTTGATAAAATATGATGAAAAAAGATATCTCAGCCAGTTTTTATCAGAAATGTTTGATTCTTTGCAATAAGATTTTACTAACGGTGCTCCACAATATGAGTTTAAAAGTGTTGTTACCATGGCAACATACTGGTTTCCAGATCCTCAATATTAAAGGCTTTTCTGGCCACCTTAAGCGTTCCATTGTGACAGTCATGTTTGCAAATGGTGCCTCATATGCATGATGCAGCAGGCATTTAAATATGTTAGCTTGAGTTTGTGGCCCAGTTTAGTATGTTTTGAGCTGAAAATCACTAACATATTGAAATCAAGTGGGTAAGGACTAGAAAAGAGTGAGTTGCCATGGGAACAGAACTTTGATAGCTGCAGGTGTGTTTCCTGTAGAACTATTAGCCTGCCAAGTTTCAATGGTCTCTGCTGCAAATTGGCCATGATAGCTCTATTTATATACTTGAGATAATATTGGGTTGAGTAGATGATGTCATCAGTCATCTCATTTCCATATTTTACACATTTTTCAAACTCAAATATCTCCAGAACCAATAAACAGTAAACAGTGTTTTTGTTCTTTCATGGAATTCTATGTGATACACCTAAAATATCGAGAGGTAAAAATTTGATCATAGTACCACTTTAAGGTAATCAAATGATACACTGGTGAAATTAAGAAACATTCATTGGATATGAATGATTTTTTAATCTGTGTAAGGATTTTGACAAAACATATAAGAAATTATTTCCTCATTTTAATTGTCACCATTTTATTTTGATTGCCCCAATGGCATACTTATTTCACATGCCAATATTATAGTGCTGTTTAATGCAATTTAACAAAGTTGATAACAAAGAGTAGCTAATACTTCCAGCCAGTGGTATTCGTATGGTATTGCATCATTTGCTCAATGCATTTTGCCACTGTACCGGCATGTTCTGGCATGTTCCAGCGTGGCCGTCCCTAGAATGGTCGTTTTGGTCTATTCATCAACATCTTTCTGCACCCCTTCCTGTCTCCACTGTTAACTTGGTGTGACCCGGCAGGTACCTGGAGGACTGTGGGGACTTATGGCTGGGTTGCAAGAATTGCCAGCCATGGGAGTGCTATTCTGTTTAGGGGCTGGCTGGTCATAGTGGAGGTCCCTGGATATCCCAGGCATTCACCTTTCATGCAGCATGGTGCAGTTTTTAAACATTATAAAATAATGTGCTCAGTTTTTAGGGGTGGGTAATACAGATGATTTACAAATACCAGTTCAGGTTTTGGGGAGGAGGTGTGGCACAGTGGTGAGAGCACTCTCCTTCCACCAGTGTGGCCCAGCCTGGCCCAGCAACACTAACCTGGCCTGGTCACACTAGCCTGGCCCAGCAACACTAACCCAGCTTGGCCACACTAGCCTGGCCTGGCCACACTAGCCTGGCCCAGCAACACTAACCCAGGCTGGCCACACTAGCCCAGCTTGGTGTCATATGTGAATTTAATTTGTTGTTAGGTCTCGCCTTGCTCCGGGGGCTTTTCTCTGGGCTCTCCAGTTTTCCTGTGTCCACAAAGACCAACATCACCAAAATCCAATTTGACCAGGAGAGACGACCTGCATGAAAATCAACTAAGGCTGATGTTGCTTCAAATCCTCTCTAAATATTGTACCATAAGGAACAACCCTCTTACATGTACTTTCAGAAGTAGCAGGCTTGTGACTGGCTTCTTTCAGGAGGGTCGCTACTTTTGATGGGTTGTTACTTTCGACAAGCAAAAAATGTTTTAAAGTTTGTGCGACTGAGCTAGCTCTTTAATGAAAAAAAAAAGAAATTCGTAAAATTCTCAAAACATGACCTGGGCCCCAGAAACTTTTTGGGCCTGTAAAGCTATAGCAAAATCTCAAACCTTTCAGTTACAGAGTGGTTTTATTCACATAATTATTCTTAATATGAACTGAGGTTCTCTTCATACAAGTAGTTTCAGGTGTATAACTTTCTCCATTTTTAGATACAGATGAACTAAAAGTGGCTTTACGGGCCCGATAATTTACCAGGTTTTTTGAGAAGTGGGTCCCTATCCTGTTACTTGATGAAACTCTACAGGTTTTGATTTTAAACAGGGCAATGTGAATGGATGATCGAAGCACAAAGTGATATTAGCAATACCTCCCCTTGTTGTAGAGTGCCTTAATTAGTATGTTCTATATGTAACTTTTACTTTAACAACTACTGCATCATAGTTGGAAAAATTAATATCTAAATTTGAACCTTGGTCTCTATTTCTGAGGGTGGAGTTGGACTGGGCTCTCTTCTTTCAGGATGTTTGTTATTTTTGAGGGTCACTAATTTCAGGATTTACCAGCTGCCCCAATTTTTTCATGTTACTTCTAGGGTGTTGCTCCTTTTGGAGGTTTACAGTAATTTATTTATTATTTATTTTTTAAAATATGTTTTTATGGTGGTCTATTTTTAACTTAGTTTTATGCTTCAACTACATGTACATGCCTGGTACAGGTTTGGACTTTGTTTAGATTTGCAACTTATTTAGATAAGCATTGTCTGACTAATCGAAAGGGAAAAAATCCCAGTTAAGTAACTTATTACACTTCCTAGTTAGCCCCTTTGAATTGATTTACAGGGACATTGTTCAGAATTTTTACATTTTTGCTGGTGTTTCAGATAATCTTCATTCAGTGACGTCAAATGGAGAGGTTTCTCAGGGCCCAGTTTTTGTGTCATCGTCAGCATATTCGACAATGCCTGGAATGACATCTGCAGTATTGCTACCATCATCTTCACCATCTGTATCTTCACTTCAACCATCCAAAAATACACCAATATCACTCTACCCATCGTCATCATTTCCCACACCCCAGCCTCATGAAACCAAATTTGTATCCACCACTACTCTTCCTACTTTTGCAACCTCAAGAACTGTGCGTGTGGAACCATCTGGACTGAACACAGCTACCCAAGAACCTGTTGTCAGCGTAAAACCAACAAAGGTATAATAGGGAGAAATTAATAATTAATATATAAATTTAGGCCAGCCTAAAAGCGTAGCTCCAGGGCCAGGTTGATCAGAGCGCGATTAAGTTTTTGAGTTTTGTGACTTTGCGGTGAGGTTTTCTGTATATTGTTTGGCCTCCTGTTTTGAGTTTCAATGATCACCATCAACACAAAACAAAGCAGCAAAAACAATTGTACAGGAGAAAAAGTTATCATAATATTTGGTTAACTTTCAAACCAGGGTTAGCGTTAACCGGCTTCCAAAATAAACAATCCTGCCCTGTTTTCAACAAGTTAACCTGACATTATACCGCGATCGTAACTAAAACCAGCAGTTGGTCAGCAATCAACTTAAAAAAAAACACGCCACCTTGATGAGCTCTAAACCTGAGCCCGTGATATGGTCACGTCATACTGGTCTGATATCAAAGATATATGCTGTAATCCAAGACTGCATGACTTGGTATTAGCTTGATGGCCACCATGTTGTGGGACGTCGTTCGTCGTCGTTGTTGGGCGCACGCACCCGTGATCCATGCTGCTAGCCATTTTGACCATAAGAAAAGAGTTGCATGGTTTCCTATTTCTATGCATACATGTGATTCTTTTTCTATAATTATGGAGCTCCGCTTGGTGGCCCTTCGGGCCGCCGGAGCTCCGCTATTGAGTAATTAAAACCATTTACATGTAATATGCTACACTGTAGTTGATGAACGGTCTGAGTAAAAATTAGTGCTCATAAATTCTATGGTAAGTACTTAGGAAGTTGTGGCTCGTTGTCTGTGACAAGTCACATTTCTGGGGTTTCACTTAAGAGCAGGGCACCATCAGATAAATTGACTGGCTATAAGAATGATATTGCCTACCAGGTTGCAGTTTAATTTGCAGGACATACAGTTAAACTATTTTGTAGACAGAACTGATATACTAGTACATACTCCACTTACTACTTACACAATTTACTCACATAATACTACTCTTATACAGTACACAGTTGGCCTAGCTATTTTCAATGCATAGCACTAAAAAGATACTTTTAGTTTTTTGTATGTGATATATTCATTGGCATGGATATTGTTCACCTGGTTTGGCAAAGTTCAGTTCAAATAGTTTTTCTCACCTGTGAAACCAGTTGTCACTCTGCAACCGTGCCACCTTTCCTGTATTGAGAAAATTATAATTTATAAACTGTTCATGCACCAAAATAAAGCTAGCCAAACCCTGAGCCAAAAAGAACAATTCACTGTTGCGGTTCAGATGGAACACTTTAATTTCTTCTTTTATTTTGAGAGAGCTCTGGACAGAGGCTAATCTGGATGCATAAAGTCCTACTCGTACACCTTAACTCATAAAAAATCCATTATATACCTTACCATGAAAGAGTTTTCATTTGGTTTTAAAGTAGAGACTCTCCCTCAGAATTTCAAAAGATGTTTCCTTGGGGTACAAGAATGGATTTTTCCTGACCCAATGCATTTTGTAGTACTCTATTAAAGATAAAAAATAAAAAACAAGTAATGCTGAACTTACTTTTACACAATCACGTTAAAGTAATGAAGCAACATTAAAATGGAGTTCCTATGGGCATACAGTATGTGTTGCTGTTAAGATCTCTTGAGAGCCAAAATAATAATATTATTATTATTATTATAATAAAGCTCCTGCAGTGATTTTAATTTCAAATTCATAAATTATGTCCCCTGAAGAAGGACCAGAGATACGGTTTGAAAATTTTGGAAACTTTTTAAGTTCTCATAGAAGTAATGTTATACATGTATCAATCATTAACTAATAGTACTTTTTTTCTGAATATACAGCCCTGTTCAATTACCACAGCACTG
>CM042756.1:25768003-25770503 GCA_022496165.2 Catalaphyllia jardinei
TTGACAATTTATTTTCGAGATTTATACCTGTTTGCTTACTTTTCAAAGGTGGGTGGTTGAAACTGGTATTCCAAAAATTCATCGTTGGTTTTGTCTTTTGTACAATCAAAATTGATTAAGCTGCAAGTTGCCTGAGCCACCACCCTTCACAGGAATCATACATTAGGAATACAAAGAATGGTTACACAGGATTGCACTGATGTCACTCTATCCTTGTGTCCTTGTGACCAAAGTCACATGGACATAAAGCAAAAAGACACCCTGAAAGTCAGTCTATTGTACATCACTCGCCAAAACACATTTTCACCAGGAGAAAAAATAAACTTAACATACTCGTAAGGAGTGAGCATGTCTGGGCCTCTTCCTGTCTTCATGGTGAATGGAAAATGGCACCTTGTCGCCTGTAAATTGTTGCCAGGTAACAGAGCTATCAGCTACAATATAATCTGTTCCTGTTACAACACAACCTTCCCTGGGAAGAGTAGCCAGTGTAATGGAACTAGAGTTGTTGAATAGTCTCAGAGGCTGTGAATCTCGTTCTCTGATGAAGAACAAATTACATTCTGAAAATAAAAAAGTAACATATTATTATTTAATTAATAATAACGTTCTTGAACATAGCCATTAAGCTGGGATAGATACGGTAAACCCTGACTTACGGTAACCTTTTTAGTGTCCGAAATTTTTGTCGGAAAGTTGTCATAAAAGTGTCCGCAAATTAAATGTTCACAATAAAACGTCCAAAATTTTACTTAACGTCCGAAATTTTTTGCAAGTAGTGTATCTGTTTAAAACGTCACTCATTCACAGTTTAGAACAGCCACGAAATTTGACCCTACTCCACACAGATATGGCCATCTGGCTGATATGGCCAAATTATCATGGCCCACTGATGACCCTGTTAACAGGGTTACTTTGTAATGGCTTTGTAAAAATAATTGCTCCATCAGCACTCTACAACACCAGTGGGTGCAACCAAGCAAAATAAATATCTGAACTAGTCTTAAGGAGGGGACATGAGGGGCCCTGAACACCGCAACACCGCAAAAAAGTTAACAAACACCGCATCACTGCAAGAAAAGTCAACAAAACACTGTCACTGTCACATACTTTCCGTGCAATGATTCGTTCATCTACGTTTAAAATAATACTCTCTGACTCTTATACTTGAAAAAAAAATTTACACAAAATAAACACATCACAACGCTATTTACTGCCCACGTGTCGATACTGCTGATGCCTGTAAATCAGTTTTCTTGTTCTTGTAAAGAAATCTTGCGCAAAGAAAGCTGACAAAGAAAAAAAGAGAGGAGCCTTAAGAGATGGCCCCTCTATTCTTTTACTTCGCTCACTTTTCTTGGTGCAACCCACTGACTGGAGCCCTATCCTGACTCAAAGTATTCCTTTCTGGAGGTAGCGTTGGCGTTCACTATAAATAATCGTTTGGAAAAACTAGAAGGTCAAGAAAGTTGTAGGAGCTTGGAGCGGGTGTAGACCAGTATCAGAATGACCTCTACACAATCTTAGACTGTAAATTAAATCATCCAGATATAAAGAATAGCAACAAAAGAAAGGGAAAAAAATAGTTAACTTGTGTAAGTTAGCTTAGAAAGCCTTCTTTCTTTCCTGCCAACGCAACATCTGAATATATTTTATGGTTGGTAGTTTTTGCCACCTTTTCCTTTTTTCACGGGAAAAAGCTGCGCAGTCAAGAATAGCAAGAAAAGAAAGGGAAAAAAATAGTTAACTTGTGTAAGTTAAATTTACCAAATTCGCTTTCTCAGCTTAGAAAGCCTTCTTTCTTTCCTGTCGACGCAACATCTGAATATATTTTATGGCTGGTACTTTTTGCCACCTTTTCCTTTTTTCGTGGGAAAAAGCTGCGCAGTCAATAATACATTATGTTCGGCCTTGGTGTTTCCAGACTCCAGGATTGCTTCTGTCCTCACTCCTCCACGTGCACTTGTCTACCGAACGCTGAGCGCTCAGCGTTAGGTGAGCTCCAGTTGGCAGAGATCAAGTTACGTATAAACAAAAACAGCTTCGGATTGGCAGCCGTGGCATATTGAAGATCACCTAGACAATGTTGGTCTGTATTTTGTTACAAATTACAAGGCTCAATGGTACCTGTTTGTTATAAATCACATGTAGCAAGGATTAACGATGTCTACATGCTAAATTTAGGTCAAATTTAGGTTTGAGAAAGATTAAACAAGAAACCCCAGCACCGCAAATATTTTCATTTCACCAAACACCGTGGCGTGAAAAACACAAACATCACACACCGTAGGGTTTGAAATCACCACAAAACCGTAAGTTGAGATTTTATTCACCACATGCACATCACTGCATTGAAAAAACATCTCAACACCACAACACCGCAAATCCCCATGTTGCCCTCCTTAAGTAGTCAAAATTCCATAGAATCCATTTGACAGTAAGTTGCTTTTTTGCAGATAACTGTCAATGCTTTGGATAAAAGCTGTGCTGCCGTTTATCA
>CM042756.1:25773003-25778106 GCA_022496165.2 Catalaphyllia jardinei
AGTACTTCCCATACAATTGTCGATCTTTCAGGAAATTTAAGCTCTGCAACTATGTTTTATCTTGATCACCGGAAGTCGCTAGGTTACGCACGTCTGACAAGCAGGCGAGCATACAACAATTTAAAATAACGCAATTCAGTTGTGCAGTTTTGTTTCGAGATTAAATTGAAAAAAGGTGCCACATTGAACCATAAAACGATTTTTCGTGTCAGGTATGAAGCTCTCCTCGCAGCTATTGATAGCCCTGAATAATCGCTTCTTGTTGTTGTATGTTCTCGAATCTCATTCGTCGATGAAGCGACGCCAACTGTATTGGCTCATTTGCTATTTTGGGGCGCTAAAGTGCAAGCTGAGAACGGTTAAAACCTTGAGCTCAGTCCAACTCTCTTTCGTGGGCCGTAGCACGTTTTGGCGGCCTGCGTATTGTGCGGGTATTCTACACAAAACTCAAGAAATAAACAGATGAAGAGTTTCAAACGAAAGGTCATGTTCGTCCGCCATTTTTGGAAATCGATTTGTTTTTCCGGAAGGTACGTCAAGTAACGTGTCATTCAAAAATTTCAAGAATCTTCCACTGCAGGGGGTGGTACGGGAGTGTAGTGGCTGAACTACTGCAGCGTGGAAAAGGCAAAAGAAAAGTAAAAGAACAACGAACAAAGGAGAGTTTCGCGTTGTTGATTGTAGTTTATCTCAAGGAACATAGGTAAATATATGAAAGAAAACCTACTACAATACTGTGTTATTTGGGATTAAGGAGGGGAGGGAGGGGAAGTTTAAAAGGGGCGGAGCTGAATTTATTAAAAGAGCCTCCGGTTCTAATTTTGAAACAAAAAAAAAATGTAGAAATTTATTAACCGTATCGACTAGAGTTCACTATTTTGAAAGTAGACTTTTCACAGCTAGCGCACCTCTCTTATCGCCCAAACCAACGATAGGTGTAAAAATCGGGGTAAAACTGAATATTACAACAACATCAACAATAGAAAAAATAATTTATTCACGAAACATACGTAAACTGACCCATGGCATAAGTCCCTCAACAAGACCTAGTTAAAGACCTAATGACAACCGCTTTAAGTCTCCAACAGAGAGCTCGATGAAAAGCTGTCGATCGCAAAACTCAGCGAACTGTTTGTTTTATTCTCGGCTGGCTTACTTAGACGGCAAAATGGCAAGAATATTCGGGTTTATCGGCAGGCCTTAGACACGCCTTAGGTTACTTCTCGGTGAGAAGGAAAATGAAATAATTGTTTGTAGAAAACGTCATAGGAAAAGGTGCAAACCAAAGACCGGCCGATGTTTCATAATTTCTTGGACACTGCGTCTTAACCCTGCTTTGCGGTATTGCGATGAGGGAATGCTTTTAAACTTGGCGTTCTATTCCCACTATCCTCGATTTCTGCGCCACATTCGATGACAGAAAACGACTGAGTCCTGATCGTCATCAGACAGTTGTGAGTTGTGGTCAAAAATCACATCCAACCATCCAAATGATTTTAAAGTGGACGATTATCGACGCGATTACATTGATCTTCATTTATGTTGGAGTACTATATCCAGACAACTTCTTCATTGCAGGTTAGACACACTTACACGTGAGTATGTTTACTATTTTCGAAGGGAAGTCAATGATATTGAAAGCCGAGTGGGGCGCACCCGCGCCCCACTCGGGGTAAAGGGAAGAGACGGCTGAAATTCAGACTATTAGGCCCTTCACCTTCTTGACTTCTCGTAGAGTATTGACCTGTCTCGAGGTAATTACAGCTTTCACTGATCATTATGATAATCTCTAAATGATAGTACTCTGTGAAATTGCTTTCACGCACAGTATCCCACAATAAAGCCCTATTTTTCTGATTTTGGCATTTTTGCAGAGTGCTGCAATGCCTTTGATTATTCTTGCACAATACTTCATTGCGTTGCCCTATTAAGTTTCACTCCTCAACTTTCTGCTGCTTCAGCCGGCTTCAGCGGAGACCCGTCGTTAGCTAATAACATCTGGTTAACAGATTTTGCTTTCCCGAAAGACTAATTTGAAGACATGCCTACCGGCCAGCCATAACAAAGCTGGAATTTTATTTCTTTCAATTTTTTTATTTGTTTACTTTTAAGTTTCATTGCTCAATTTTTGCAATAAAAAAACGAAGTAAAATTTTGCTTGACTTTACAGTGCAAGTTATCCTAGTGGCTTTTATTTTCAATGGATTTAGAACTCTGCGTACAAATTTTGTAAAATCCAAATAAAAGGGATAAACTTTCGCGGTATAAGTATAGGTTATCACACGGTTTCGAGTTCAATTGGAATTAACTTGCATGAGTGAGTTTTTCCACAAGCTGAAGTTGCACGAGCCGCTTCGGCGAGCGCAATTTCAGCTTTTTGAAAAACTCACAAGTGCAAATTAATTTCAAATTGAACGAGAAAAACCGTGTGATTACTTATTAAAAATACTAACATGAAAATATTCTCACGGGAAAAGTGCCAGAAGATGTTTCTTGAAGCCATTTTTTTCGCATACGAGATCGTAAAACTTTTTAAAATTTTTGCATTGCTTTACATGATATCATTGGCCTACAAAATTTCACGTTGTCTTTCTGCCAATCATAATCCAGAATTACGATGTGTAATTTGCACTGGTGTTACACTTTTTGCACTGATGTTACATTTGAACTGCACTGCTCTCAGCCAATCAGAATCGAGGAATTTTTTCATATGTATTATTAAGTTTGTAATACGGCACTATATGATTGGTGATGAGTTACGGCAGTAAAATTTAAATTGCGCAAAGCTAGTAACTATTTTTTTTTCCAGTTATATTCTTACTTTGACATGGGGGGGGGGGGGGCATTGACAACCTTTCCCTTGGCTTGGGGGAAAAGGTCCTGGGAACAAGGTTGGGGCATTGGGAGCGGATCATTATTTTTCTGAGAGGGAGGGGTGTTGGGCAATTTCCAAAAAAGAAATTCCTGCGCAGCAAAAACCAGCTAAAGCCATGGGGGGGAAAATCGGACAAGAGCGTTGTGCTATTAAGGTCCTATCTTTAAATTTTAAAACAATCCTTGCACAAGCTATTGTCCGCCCTCCCCCCCCCCTCCCCCTCAAATAATAATAACAAAATCATGCACAACCTAAACCGACGAGAATAAACATTGATGCCCCAGAGAATTGAACAGCCCCCCACACCCCTAAAAAAAATGACTCGTCCCTTACAAAAACTTTTCCATTATAAGGACTCTTTTTACCCAGATATTTATGTGTTTTGGACGAGAGAAGCTTGAATGCCAGAGTGGATCCAGTGGATTAAGGCATGCAGGAAGTCGGTCGCTTTACTCGCCTCTGATCTCCCCTCATCCGAAAATCAAGTAACTCACGACTGATTAATTTCGGTCGCGCAAGCCCTCAGACTTAAAGTGCCCTCATGTAGGGTGAAGGTAGAGGTCATGGCTAATTTAAGATTGTAACGCGGATTGCTTTTCAGGCGCATGTGTCGACAAACACAATAGATGTTCTGGTTGGGCTAACAAGGGCGAGTGTACCAAAAATCCATTATGGATGCTTCAAAATTGTCCTAAAAGTTGTCAAGTGTGTTCGGGAGTTCCTGGTAAGTGAGTAACCATTGCATCTGTGGGTTGTTGTTGTTGGTGTATCTTTAAACTGTGTAACTTTTCACTAGAGGCTTCTACATGCTTTCTGATTCATAACTTGATATATGGAGACCATACAGTATTTTTTCAGCTATAAGGCTAACGTAGTTTTTTTTAATTAATTTGTTCCTCTCCAAAACGTTTCCTGAAAAGTCCTCGCCTTGGTTTTCATCGACCACCCATAAAAATTTATTCATTCACAAGGGTTGATCAAAGCTACGAAATACTGCAAGCTTTATCAATGTATATCGCACGTGCAGTCTTTACATCCATGGCCCAGTCCGCAACACTTGGTTACTCTGTCGAGAGTTCACAATGTATAATAAGCCCTTAAGAAATTCTCTCTAAATAAAATGTTCCTGCAGAAATAGCAGTAGCTTTATGATTCCCGAAAAAGAACTGCTGCGGCAGTAGAGCAGTTCGGTTTCGTGCCCGGTTGCGGTCACGGCGTTGTGTTCTAATCTTGGTTAAGACACTCAAGTCTCACAGGTCAAGTTTGTTAAAGGAAGAAGTAGCGAACTGTGATGATAACTTGACAAAAGCATGGAGGATACAATGTGAAGGGTTAGCATTCACTTCATGCTTCGTAAACAAGCTAAGGTCTGGCTGTGCTCTTTGAGCCAGTAGCATGCACTGAGTGCGACATTACTTGAGCTCTTCAAGGTAGAAAAACACCAACGAGAAAATTATAAACTAAAAAGGAATTCTAGAAGATGCACAATAAGCGATGTAGTATATCAGTTGTTTTTAATAGTTGTGACTTACTTCTTCACAGCGTGTATCAACATTTATAACGACCAGTATTGTCAAATGCATCTTGGAAACTGTTGGAGACAAGCAACCGCCGCTAATCTTGTAAAGAACTGCCGGAAAACTTGTGTTTGTAAATGCTGCTCGTCAAGCCCAGTACCATTCCCAACAACTGCAACACTTTCAAAAACGACCACTGCAAAATATATTAGCACCACACGTCAGACAACCACTGCCATCATTTTGTACACAACTACGACTGCGCGTCAGACAACGGCTGCGACCATTTTGTACTCAACTTCAACTGAGGAAGCAAAAACGACAACTGGAACACAAGGTACATTTGTCAATTACTCCATAAAAGTGATTGTATAATGACTCGCTGTACCTAGCCAATCAGAATTACGGGCTTTTTCTAGGTGATCAACTGGTCGACATAGGTTGCATGTTTCTCCGAGCTTTATACCAGTTGCATATTTTCCTGCGCTTTGTACCCGTCCTACGTTTTCCCTCGCTTAATGCAGGTTGCACGTTTTCCCGCGCTTGGTGCAGGTTGAAGGTTTTCCCTCGCTTGGTGCAGGTTGTATGTTTTCCCGTGCTTGGAACAGGTTGCACATTTTCCCTCGCTTGGTCCAGGTTGCACGTTTTCCTTCCCTTGGTACAAGTTGCATGTTTTCCCGTGTTTAGTGAAGTTTGCATGTTCTCCCGTGC
>CM042756.1:25778116-25789993 GCA_022496165.2 Catalaphyllia jardinei
ATTTCTCAGGTATCGGTGATATTTGCAGATTTGACATCATAGCTTGCTGTCAAGAAACGTCATTTCTTAGGCAATTGAAAATTCTACCTGGCCACACGTAGAATTATCGTTTGCTGCTCCAATTCCTCGGCCCCGTATATCCCCGGGGGATTCTCATACTAAAGGGACAGGGATGCCCGTGGGAAATCTTGAAATGTCTTGCACCCCTAAGAGATACCACTCTAAAACAATTCTCCCGTTGGATTTTTTCGGCTCGATACCCTAAAAGGTACCACAAAATCTTCAGCTGTGGACCTTTAGAGGCTGAACACCAGAAGAGGCACTTTTTAACCCCTAAAAATGTACGACGAAAACCCCCGTCATTTTTGTATGGGAGTTCTCCGGGGGTATATTCTCTTTCTGTGAAATCCGTGCTGTGATCTGCTACGCTAATTATTCAGATCTCCCAGGGTCAAACAGAGTGAGATCTTGGTGCAATTAGTATTCTCCAGCACAGTGTGTTTTTTGTCTACATTTCAGGATCGTGATTCAAAAGACTCAAAGACAAGTGAACTGAACACTTTGATGTTGTCAGCCATAATTGCTGGCGTTGTTGCTGTTATCTGTGTCGTGGCGGTTTTGTTATTTTGCTTTTGGAGAAGAAACCGCTCGTAAGTGTTTTAAATTTTTGTTGTTCTGTCAGTTTTGTAGGTGATGGCTAAATTTGTCAGGTCTAAGCACTTTCTCTTCCTGACCGGAGGCATTGTGTTGTGCTCTTACTCTCCCATTGCCTCTCTCCACCCAGGTGTATAAATAGGTACTGGCAGCGAATGCTAGGGGTCTAAACCCTGCGACATAAGAGCATCCCATGCACTAGAGAAGGCATCCTCTTCTCGGATAGGCCATGGTCAGTTCATCAGTGTCGACAGGCTCTTGGGTGACTCAAAAGCCCGATTCTTGAATGGCAGTCCGCTTTATTGCAGATGGTACAGATGTAGTTGGTGGCCTCTCAAACTGATCCTTGTAGTTTTTTTCTCGCCGCCCGCTAGCATTATATAAAAGCTAAGGGTTCAGCGATTTGTGTTTAACATTGTTCTTTTGTATTTGTAACTTCTAGAGGAAGCATAAATCAACAAAAATGGCCAACGTTGCCTCAAGGTGTGATTTTGTTAAATTTCTATTTTCGTGGCATTTGCATCGATTTGATTAGCAGATGTAACTTATTAAATCAGAGAGTGATTAAAAATAGTTAGACTCACAAGAGATATATAGCAAATAGTACTCCAACAGATGAAAGTGAGTCAATAACGAAAGTTGTTATATGACTTGTGTTTGTAGCAATATAACGTGCGCTCTAATTGGCTAATGCTAGGGCATTACTCTTCCGTAAAGCCCACGGGCCAATTACAAACCTGCAAACCCCAAGTTTAAGCCATGTGATATGCCATGGTTTTTCACGGGAAAATCCCAAATCTTAACCTTGCGGTATTGCTCTTGCCATGGTTCGGTAAATACGGCAAGGTCTCGATTTGAGTTTCCCGTGAAGACCTTGCTTGCGTTTAATAAGCAGTTAATATTTCGAGATAACACACGAAACGAGGAAATAGCACAACAAAACGGAAACGGGAAAGATTGAAACAGACATTTCAGAAGATGTTCCACCATTATTTTAAGTTTCAATATGTTTTTACACTTCTTCCGTTTCTCTCTCTTTCATCATTCCCAGCTCCAAGTGATACTATTCGCTCGGAAGAGATTATTTGGCTGGAGCGTCAACCAAGAAAAGATTCAAGAAATCCCATTTTGGATTCTGCGGAGGTGGCTGCAGCTAACGCATGTAATAACGAAGCTATTATCACAGGTAAATAACAGCACTTTAATAGCGCACAGCGATCCAGTTAATAATTTTTTTTATAAAGTATTTAGCCGCACAATGAGCCATGGTCAGTAACAGAAAGAAGTTTAAAAAGCGCCCGAAAACATTATCCTTGGAAGTGACTTCCCTGCTTCTCGACCCACGAGAGAATCACAAGGACCTGAAATCCACTGTCGTATTTACTGTGTTTCACCTTATTTTTTTCATGTTTTGCAAATGAGTCTAAATCTTTCGTTTTTTATTTTCTGGCAGATTCGCGTAAAAGTACTGACGCCACGGACACTATTTCTGGACCGCCTGATATACCTTTATATCATGTGTTGGAAGGACCCGACGGAACGGGGACGATTATGGACCGAGCATTGTCGAGTAACAACAAGCAGACGTCCGAACGTTTCCGATCTGATTCCGATTACGACGAACCTGTGTTGAATAAGCCACGCGAAACGATAGCTTCGCCGTCAAAAGTGCGCCAAAACGAAGCCGTTAATGAAGATGTGAATACTAAGAGATTCACAGATGCTGCCGCCAGTAGTGATTCCTTTGACAACAACGATGAGTATTGTTATAGTTACACGACTGACCTACCTTTGAAAGATGAAAAAAGCAGACCACACGAGGATCCCAAAACACACGGTACTTTTTACCACTCCTTGGAGGGCCCTAATGCTGGGTACCAGGCCCTTGAGGGCACACCGGCTCCGGCAAACGATTACACGCCCATGGAGGGCGTAACAGAATTGAGTGGTTACCAGGCACTTCAGAAATCAACACGGTCAGTTTATCAGCCACTCAGAAAGACAACTACTGAAGCACCTCGAAGGGCGTTCACAGGAAAATAAAGGCACCCTGTTTTATTGTTGTTATTATTTTTGATGTAAAAATCATTGCACTGAGTTTTAAAAGAGGTTTGATGGCTGGAAATGACGTCGTTACAAGGCTTCGAGATCCGGAAATGACATCACGTTTGTTTTTATCCTCTCTATATTTCAGAATTAAACAATATTTACAATGCACAATCTGTATAAACAATGTGGGTTATTACTATTACTGTGCCAGTCCCCCTGGATAATTTGGAAGCCCTACACCAGAGGGGTACGTCACGGTTTGGCCATCTTGAAAAGTTGGCCTAAATTTATTAAGTTCGTTGTTTGTAATCCGTATTAACCTTCTCCATCCTTAACCATCTGTCTAAAACTATTAATTTCAGGTTTCCTTTAATTTAAAGGCGAAAACAACTCCCTGCAAATTTTTAGCTTTGCTTTCATGTTTTATCGGTGTATACCAAAGCATCGACAACAATAGCTTGAAAAAAAAAAACATTTTGCCAAAATACATTTTGCCGACAATCATACTTCGGGAGCTTTTTTTAACTATATAAATCATCTTTTCTGGGAGAACATAATTGCAGTTATTGCTAACTTAAAACAATTTCTGCCTTTGATGAATTCCCCTACCTTCAAGCATTTTCAGCGAAACTAAACTTGTCTGAGAATTAAATTTGCTAATAGTGTCTCAAATGACTTGCACTGCGAATATCAACCATACATTTCTGTTTTAAAGATCGCCGACGTTTAATTTATTTGTTCCATAAGGTGAAAAAATGTACAAAAATAAAGCATTTTTTGCAAACCAATACTCTTCTTTTAGCGTTGTTGAAATGCAAACAAAAAAAAACCCTCGACGAACATTAAATGTCTTAGTTGAGTTGAAGTGAGGGCCGACATTTGTTTGTTCTAAAGTGTGAAAAATGCACTATAATAAAACAATTTTCATTAGCCAATACTCTTCTTTATATTCATCTTTAACGTTGTTGAAATGTAAACAAGAAATATTTCTACTTCTGGATAAAAAGACAGTTAAAAAGGAATGCGACGAACAATAAATTATTGAATTGAATCGAACTGAATTTTAATGTATGATAAAAACCGATCGAACAACTTGAAATGCTCAGAATTTATTACCCGCTGGTAATAAAATACTTTATTCTTGGCCGGGAATCCGGTTTTTGTAGAATCGTTTCTTGATCAAATCATTACACCCCCGGAAAGATTCCACTTGAGCAAACGGGAGGCGCAAAGGAAACCACTTACAAAAGGCAATATATGCTATCAAGTATATCGTCCTGATATTTGATGATCAGTATTCACAACTTTCTATTTGTATAAAATTGTTAAAAGATCATTTTTAATTATTGAAAAAGCATCACATAGCTCGAACCTTCACACACACGGAAAACCCAGATATAAGTTTCCTGTTTCATTGTGGACGATGAAATCTGCCTTTTGTGCCATTTGCTTTTTGCTTATGGTAAAAAGAAGCAAAGAATACTTTGCCAAAATTGTGATAGAGAGACCTTCCCTTCAGTATATGAGCAATGGAGTTGTAGATGGCATTCTGCTTAGAGCTAATGATAGGAAGAATTTTGGAAGCGAGGGATTTGAATGCGATGATTTTAATGCTGAGATTCCAAGCGGAATGTACTCAAGTTCCACACTTCAATGTGGATGTAAAAGTGAAGCTTCAACATTTAGCTTTTTTGATGGAAAGTGGCAATGCGTCGATAACGGAGAACTACGCCAAAGTGAAGGTAGGTATTTAAATATCTTCAAAGTTTATTGGACATTACTCTAGAACTTGTGCGTTAGGGTTTTTGCTTACTTTCTACCCGACAGTTTCGCTTATTAATTAAATTTACTTTAACTCCCAAAAGTCATAAAAATCTTAATTCTTCAATATCAAGTACATGATTAAGCAAACAGATGGCGAGAATTCAAAGAAAGGGAAATTCAACAACTGTAAGTAAGAATGGTGTTGATGCAACGACACTATATATATATTCTCAGCTTGATCAAGCATAAGAATTTGTGTAAGGAGAATGATATGACAGAAGACGGGGTGGTAGTTGAAACTTAGAATAAGCTTTGGTTCAAAGTTTGATATGTATAAAAAACAATTTTGAAAATGGCATGTGATTTTATAACATGCAATTCATAGGAGACACATAGGAAGTATCTTAGTGGAATTTTGAAGTCTGCAAAAGTTGCATAGTGTAGCAAAGTTTCGAGTGGAACAATAATTCTTGTTTTGTTGGCGTGTATTTCACGTCCAATAACACTTAACTGGAGTTCTCCCGCAGTATCATTATATTAAATTTAATATCGAATACTAGCCCTCCGGAAAGTTATATTTATAAAAATTGCCGATGACTTCAATATTGCAAAGTTAAACCGCGTAATTATGACTGCGCCTAATATTTGGTTACGACCAACGGAACTGCAAAGGCCAGATTCAAGTACAGTAGAATTGTTTATCCAATAAAGATGGCTATGTCTTGGGATAGAATTTGATATGCGTTCAGACAGTAAATCTTTGATGATTTTCTTAATTACGCTAAACTGTATTTATAAAATAACTGAGCCTCTACTATGCGCTCGCTGTCATTGGTCGATAGGTGTGTTCAGATGAGAGTATGTAAACACGGTTGTGACGTTTCAGATTTGCGCGTATTTATAAGAAATATTATATAAAAGCAATGGAGTACTTTTTCCGTGTTTACAGAGCCTCATCTTAAAGCTTGGAGGGTTAAGAGAATTCTGGAAAGTGATACAAACCCTTGACTACGTCTCGGGTTTGCATAACTGTTTTGAATTCTCCCAACCTCTTCGTGTTTAGATGATGCTATGTAGACTATGTAAACCCGGAAAAAGTGCTCTATTGCTTAAATAAAGACAGTTTATCACCCTTTAGAATCTTTGAATAAAGTATGGGAACTAATGAAGCAATTTATCAGAATTTTAAATGAATTAAGCCTTTAAAAATGCTTGATAGGTTAGCCTGGGTTTTATATTTTGAAACTATCATTCCCCACAGGCTGTGGACTTCAATTTTCCTCGGAGACGGACGCAGACGACCCATTAGAAGTTTTGAAGGAAGGTGATCAGCAAGTGGTCGTTGTACCATCTAAAAACTGCACCATTGATGCATCAACTTCAATGTATCTTGATTGCCGAACCTGGCGTCCCATTGACGAAATATCTGTGTTAAACACGTTTAGTTTAAATCAAAGTTGTATGGATAACCCCATCCTAAAGGTAAGTAATTTAATTTTACCTAGGAGGAATTTACCCAAATTTTAGCATCACGGCTGTCTTCAGATTTGATCGTATACTTTTTGAGGCTAAGGCTTTTTCGCACATATTATGTACTGTAGATAGAAATGCTTCTTCATTTTATTTGATAACACTTGTAAATTATCAGTCATATGACGGGAAATATTGGCTACGAGACAGTATCATTGATTTAGGTCTTCATAATAAACTGCCGTACTTCGGCCACATCCACCCTACCCCGGAAAAATTTGAAAGGCCAGCTTGTTTTTTTACGGTTAGGCCTACCGTATTGGGCCGTATTGATTATTGTAACAGCTTACTATTCAAGATTCCGGCTGTACATATCGCCAAATTACAGCGCATCCAGAATAGTGCAGCTCGGCTAGTCTATTACATTCCTAGATTTGAACATATAACACCTGTTCTTTATCGGCTACTTTGGCTGCCTGTGTCTTTTAGGATTGAATACAAGGTGCTAATTTTAACCTATAAGGCAATACATGGCCATGCTCCACCATATATTTCAGATTAAATTAGAACTAGGGAACGAACAAATTATAACTTAAGATCATTGTCACAGCTACTACTACAACCTTATAATGCTACAAAAACAAAAAAGACATTGGGAAACAGAGCATTTCAAGTTGCGTCTCCGGGACTGTGGAACGGTCTCCCAAATGACATTAGGAATGCTAAGACAATAGACGTTTTTAAGTCCTTAGTGAAAACTCATCTTTTTAGGAAAGCGTATGCTTGTTATTTTTAGTATTTTTACATTTTTGACTCTGTGTAATTTTTAGCTTATATATTATATTAGGTTTGGATAGTTTTATTATATTAGATTTATTATTTTACTCTTATTTTAATGTAACTTGTAAGGCGCATTTGAATATATTCATATAGATAGGTATTGGAAGTATTGTAAGTAAGGGAGTATATGTGTTGGTATTAATAGAACTGTAATGAATAACAATAAAGAATGAAAAAAAAAAATATTCATATAGATATTTGCACCGAATAAATAATAAATTATTATTATTATTATTACCGTGCACACTAATCCGGACAAAATAACGGAGAATATTTCGGGATGCACTCTTCAAACTGAGGAATTTGAAAACGCCGGCTTCTCGCTTTACTGCGGATGAAAAACGTTTTCAGGAAAACGATGACGTCACGATTATCGGGGGATTAACCCAACCCTTAAGGGTGCGCTCAAGCGTTCCTGCCGCTGGCGATTTTTGTTTTTTTTTACTTCCCCGGCGTTGTGTGGAAAGAAAACATTTGATGCGTTTTCAGAGTGAAAACTCCGTTATCAAATTTTTTCGGTGCAGTGTGAACAAGATCTAATGCGTCTAAAATGTATAACTTGAACAATGCGGAAATATTGATGTTATAAACTAGTTTTCATGCAGCTTTGAATTTAAATTTGAGTCTTTTCATGTTTGATAAACGCTGCTGCTGTCGTTTTTTTTTATCAAACTGCTCCTTGAGTTTCAGTCTTGATGAACTTTCTAAATAATATGTGTTGTTTGAGTATTCAGTATTCAGTGTTTAGTTCACTCAACTCCAGATAGAGCGGTCGGGGTTCGAATCCTGGCCGGGGACATTGTGTTATGTTCTTGGGCAAGACACTTAACTCTCACAGCGCCTTTTTTCACCCAGGTGTATAAATGGGTACCGGCTAACTTAATGCTGGGGGGGGGGGGGGTAACTCTTTGATGGATTAGAATCTCATCCGGAAGGAGAGGGGGGGGGGAGAGTAGGAATACTCCTTGTTGATTTATTCTACAGAAACCGGGATACGGCTGCCGCCTGATGGGCCACAATTCATTTATATTTTGTTTTCACATTTTCGTTACCTAGGTTGACAGTGAAAACATTTCATCTTTGTTGAAAGGCCGTGTAATAAAACTTGGTTTGACCTGTCCTCCAGCCAATGGCGAGCCTTGTTTGATTTTTAAACTGAGAGGATCCGTTACATGTAAGTTGATACCTCCTTGTATTTTACATTCCTGGGCCTGTGAGTTGTTCACCAACAATAAGAAGGTAGAATATTAGCACCTTGCCCTAAACAATGATGCAGGTACTTTTACTTTTATTAGTGGCTGTTCCTTGAAACACCTGTACCCTATCAAACTTTTTGCTGGATGGGAAACCCAGGAGCACTCAGTCCTTATACTAACGAACCTCTATCAGTGGCGGATCTAGAGGAGGGGCCCGGGGGGGAGGGACCTCCCTTATTTTGGTTAATAAAAAAAAATCTCAGAAGAAAGAAAAACCGACAGGGCAAGTAAAAACAAAACCGCCACCACCCCCCCCCCCTCCCACGCCCCTCCCCCTTAGCTCAAGGTCTGGATTCACCACTGTTCATAGGTCGGAAACTTGGTATTTCCAGCGAGTTGAACGTCTTTATGATCCTGACACTCATTTCAAACCACACCCCTTCCCCCGATCAGTAAAGGCGTAGATGATGGCCTTGGAACCAGGCCCTTTTTTAATTCTGTTGTATGTAAATTTTCGTTATTTCGTTGTTATGTTTGCTCATCGTACCAGTTGTGGTTTGCAATTGTAGTTGTTCTGTTACTCACGAGAGGCTATGCTTAAGCCTTTTACTGTGCAAGATCGTTTACACGTTCATAAACAAAAAACATTCAATAATTTTTTCCTGGGCTGCAGGATAATTTATTCGTAGTCTGTAAGATAATTTATTCGTGGCCTGCAGGATAATTTATTCGTAGTCTGCAAGAAAATTTATTCAGTGGCCTGCAAGATAACTTACTCGTGACCTCTAATGGGTTTAATCCACAGGTCCATTTAATCGGAACCGGAAAAAGGAATTGCCTTCGATGTCTTTAACGATGCCAACTTCGCCATACTTGATTTCAAGCACATCGAACAAAGAAGTTTACACTTTATTCACCATTTCATATAAGCCATCACGAACTCACAGATTCTCGTTGGCATGGGAATCCCCTTCATATACGTTACCTCCAAGTGTTAGTCACACTAGTGCCACACCTGCCAACCAAGTTGCCACTTCATTTAGGCCAACACAAACTGTGCATGTATCACCCACCCCTTTGTTCCGACAACGTCCGGCAATATCTAACGAGGGATTATCATTGATTGCATCTCTCTCCGCGACCACAATTTCCCAGCCTCTGGCCGGTAACACAAGTATTCCGTCGACACCTGTTGATAGCGATGAAGAACTTTCAATATTTCTTGGAAGAACGGATTCAACCCTTTCTGTGTTACCACTATTGACTTCACGTTCTGTTCTACACTCGACTAATACTATAATAGCATTTAACTCGGTTTTTGTGAATGAAAGTATTGGAATGAACCAAACTTTAGCTGATGGAGACCAAAAAGCCATGATAGATAAGGTAAGATTAATACCCATGATCTCAGTCATTCAACTATTTTTTATCGAATAGGGGGTTGTGAAATTTCCTTCCTTTCTCGTGACAAAATATTGCCGCCTTTTTTATCTAACCGCATGAAGTCTTGGATATTAATAGTTATTTATAACGAAAAGTGTGTTTTTATAGCGAGCTCTGTGATTGGACGAGAGAGGTTTTGCGTGAGCTAGTGGGCTATTTTTAAAAATCATATAACATTTACAAATATATTTGAGAAACATTTGTATACGACTTGCAGGGCTTAACAGATGGTTTAAAATTAAACGTACTGATCTTGCACTAGTGTTCAATGCGTTCCAATGTTCAAGCCTTCCACTCTGCCACTAGATAGAGCTTATCTTGGTAAATTGAGCCTTTAGTTAAACGTCTTAATCCCACTTTGTAAATAACACGGTTCTGCCTCTCAACAGCTGAGATTTGTAACCTTGTTTTGTTTATTTTTAGTGTTTGTTTCGTCTGCGTGAGTGTGATGCTTCGAAACTTAGTAGTTCAGTAACTCGAGGCTACGAACACAACTGAATCACAATTTTTATTCTTAATTTAATTCATTTCTTCAGATGAGTCCCAGCATGAGCAAAACCATGTTGACTGCTGTAATCCCAGGAATCATGGCGGGCATTTTAATCATCCTTGTTTCACTCCTGTTGTGTTTCCTTGCCAGAAGAATGGGCCATTTAATGTGAGCATTCAATTATATTCTTCGTGGCTTTTCAAATCTTGGGAAAGACTATTTCAAACCAAGAACGACGAACCATTCGATTAGCGCTATGCTATGCTAGACTACTTTACGGGTTTCTCTCTCATTATATTTTAGCTTCTAACCTAATTATTTTCAAAATTCACGTAAATTATTGTTGTTGTTGCTATTTAAAGCCTTTAAAATCCTTTGCAATTTGATTTCTTTGCAGACGTGTTGGAGCTGGCAGAGACGGGAACGGAGAAGGTTAGATAGTATTTTGTTTTTATTTTCCAAGAAAAACCATTGAAATAATCCATGAACTACTCCAAACTGGGCTTAATTAAAAGCTCAGTAAATTAATTGCCGAGATCAACCGTGATCTAATACAAAAATCTTGGGTTCGAGGACTAAAAGCGAGGACTAAAAAGCTAGCTTGCCTTCGTGCTCTCAAATTTCCTTGCTAGAGCTAATATTCAGAAAGAAACGTTTTTGTCTGATTTTAATTCAGTTATAAAACTATTTTAGACTTAATTCTCTGATTTCTATTTTTTGAAAGAAAAATCTAACACAGTCTTCGTTGGATTATTGGTCTTCTTCTTGATTAAAATCACCTGGGCCCTAATTGTTTTTCAAATATTTTGGAGGTGCGTTCTACATGAAAGGTCCGCAGGCCGCTTATTTTCAATAATCGAATGGAATAGTCAGTATCTCATTCAAAACCTCGGAAATGAGATTGTGATTTAGTTCCTTTGCGAGAGAAAGCCACTATTCCTGAAATATCTTTAACAAAGCCAGGGCGATAGCTTAACAGTCAAGTAGGTTACGGGTACCGTCATTTGATTGCGGCAATGATAAAAGTGTGATAAAACGAGCTATAGGAAAACTAACCATTTCGGGGGGCTGTGGTTTTGTTCAGTATTAGACTCAAAGGGCCAATAGCGCTAAGAACATTAGAGGAAGTTCCTCTGCTATTTTCGACAATTCTTGTGGATTCTTCTTCTTCAGCCTTTTCCGGCTGACTATAGTCTCCAACGGAAGGATCACGTACTGTGGTCGTATATTTTATATCTGTGGCTGAATTCTACGCTTTTTAGATAATTCACTTTTAAACTACTTAGAAGTACTGTGATACTGTTAATTAACTCCATTGTGTGACCATTCAAATGCTTTAGGATATAGATAGGACCCTGCGCGTGCTCTGTTTGGTCAAAGATGTTTTATTAAAGTTTATAAAATAACCAAATCAATGCGCGCGCTCTGATTGGTCAATCAGCTATGGTTTATTGTGCCAGTAAACTCATGGAAAAATCGTGCGTCTTCTGAATTATGATATAAAAGCAACAGAACACAAGTTACTATGGTTTATAGGTTGATAAACCGCTTGGGAATTCTTCTCAACATCCTGCTTGATTTATCAGTCTTTAAGCCATAGTAAGATAGAAAAAGCGTGTTTTATTGTTTTGTGCATGTAAAATCTATATCACAAAGCAAATGAAGAAGCCTAAGCCGTGCAGTGTATTAAACTGTGATAAAACACTCCAGACATTTGAGAATGCCCGTCGTTTTTTATCAGTGTAATACACGGCTTAGACTTTTTTATTTGTTAATTATAAAGTGGTTCTAACTGTTAAGTCTATGATGAAACCCTAGTGTTTGACCATTCAAATGAAAGCTATTGAGCAGTACTTTCATGTGCTACTGTTTATTATGCTGTACAAGGTGGTTCTAACTTTTAAGTCTGTGGATGAAACCCTAGTGTGTGACCATTCAAATGAAAGCTATCAAGCAGTACTTAATTATATT
>CM042756.1:25795809-25810680 GCA_022496165.2 Catalaphyllia jardinei
CCTTTTTAGTAATATACATGGCAACTTGTTTTGCATTACTTCTCTTTTAGACAGGGCACACTCTTTTAGTGAGGTGAGTCTATTTCATTGTTTTTACGCGCGATGTTATTCTCCTACTGACTTAAAACGAACATTTTACTTCGACTGATTAAGGCAAAACGGAATAATTAAAGTATGATGCTTGCAGTTTAAAGCTATTTGTGACTGGCCATGCACTATGCGCTCTCGGGCAAGTCACTTTATTCCCGCTGCCCTCTATCAAAGTGTATAAATGGGTAGTGAAAAATTTAATGCTGGGGTAACCTTGTCATGGACTAGCAACCCTCGATAGAGCAGTTTCATGTTACAATATTAATCACGATAAAAATAATGTTAACGATAACGAAAACGACAACGATAATGATAATGTTTTCTCACTTACAATTAAATCAAAACAGGAGGCAACCATTCACGGAAGTGAAGAAAATGTTTCTGTTTATGAATTGGTTGAGAGAGGAAATTCTTCAGGTGTAAATGAAACTCAGGCATCAGGTAAGATTAAACAGAAATTCACAAAAGTAATAACTCGCTGCTATATTTTTAAGCCATACGGTCATAGCTAAGGCATTAACTACCAAAGGTATCTTCATTTTTTTTAATCCTTCATTTTATTTAGTCACTGAAAAAGGAAAAGGGTTAATGCATTTAGGGGTGTGTCTGTGGATTTCTTAGTGATGTAAGACCGTTTTTCGCCTAGTTCATGCTAGACGACGGAACGGCATAACGCCATAATGACAAAACGACATGGTCGCTTATGACAGTAAGGTGAACATCGACACAAAGACATAAGGAAACGTCAGTTTTTTCCTTATTTCGTTCTGTTCATGCTGTCATGTTGCTATTTTGTCATTAGCTAAGACCACAACTTATGGCCTCAAATCGACTTCTTACATTGCTGCTAAGGCCTGGAATGCCTTGCCTGATAATTGCAGATCAGTGGCCGAATTTTCCCGTTTCAGGAATGAGATAAGAAAGCTAAGAAACGTGTAATTTTATACCATAAATTATATTTATACTTTTTCAATTTATCTTAACATTTTTTCTATATGGTCTTTCTTCTATTTATCGAGATATTTTTTCTCGGTATATTAGCATTTGTTACTGCTAGAGGCCTAACAAGCCTCATTTTCACCTGAATTTAAATAAAGTCATCATCATGATCATGATCATGATCATCATCATCATGTCAGGATGTTCACACTGCAAGCATAACGACATAACGTCCTTCTTATGTTGTTATTTTATGTCGTTATGCCGCTATCTAGTGTGAATTAGGCGAAATATCTCTGCCCGTATCTTCAGTAAAAGTCATTATAATTAATCGCAAATTTCTATGTATTTAGTTTCAAATGCTGTGTATCAAAAAGATGATCAGATTGAATTCCAAGAAGCTTCAAACGACGCCAACATGCCTGATGACGCGGAAAACATATACGCAGAACCATTTGGACACATTGCTGGTACAAATGTACATAATACTGCTGTAACCCCCTTGGATAATGTTCCTAGATATCAGAATCTCCTGGGAAAAAAGTTAGAAAGTGGTGAGATGATTTAACTTTATATTCAATTTCTTCGTTTACACAGTGCAGTCGAACCTCAACTAACTAACAATGGCCACCATTTTTTGTCTGTCGCAAAGTCCATACTTATCTCTTATTCTAACCTCCGCAAAACGCCTACGGCCACCTGTCCATATCGACAAGGCGTCCCTACTGACAAAAAAAACCTTTTTACAACGGCCAGTTAAACTGATCAACAGCCTATAAAAAAACCATTTTTATCGTCAAAGGCGACAAAAATTGATCCATGTCCCCATAACGCCCACCCCTCTACAATGGCCACTTTCCTCTGTCCCGAGGTGAGCGTTGCGAAGAGGTCCCACAATATCAATAAAATTACAAGCAGGCAGGTGTTGAGGATGCAGGAAATTATCTGCACCAAGTCATGTATGGTGTATGCATTGTCTTGAACTACTGTCAAATTCTCAAGTTTAGGAACTGAAAAGATCGAATATCTTGTTTGTCGTATGGGAAGATCAGTCCTGGTAATTTGAAAATGGGAAATTTTGAAAAACAAGTGCCTGAATTATGATTAGAGGACGCCCCCTAATTATTGAAAACTGAATTACTCAAAATTTCCCAGGATGATATCCGATCATTTTCGAAACCCTTACGGAGTGTTCCGATGCTCTTTCGGGGGACTCTTCACCGAGGATGATAAAACACATTTCCGAGATTTTCCAGTCCGCCAATGATTTGATGAAAACACTAAGCGCACCATTTTTAATTACTTATCTAAAGTATGTTTTTATTATTTTGACACATTGGCAGTGGAATACGCGTCGAGATATTCTGTGCCTCAAGCAGGGTCCTTACATCACGAGGGCTCGGATAAGACAATGGAAAATGGGACCAATACATGTACGAGAGCGCCATCATCAAGTACTGCGGAGGGCCCTTCAAATATGGAACGTAGGGAGAGATACGCATTAAGGGACATTTTGGTGGAGGACTTAGACATAGAAACGTCCGATGCTCCTGAGGACCTCTTTGAGGAAATATGTTTGCGTCCTTCATTGCTAGTGAGACAAGACTGTGATAAATTACGTGACGAACCTTTGGACGAGAATGTAAATTCACCTGTTGAATTGAATGAGAGACCTCGAATCTATAAAAGACATATCGAGCCACTGGAAAGACATCCATGTACGGTGCACGACAAGTCTACAGAGAAAATAACTAAAGTCAGTTCCTTGAAAAAGTTTAAGACTTTCTTTAAACTGACCCTTTAGTTGTATACTTACTTCTACTGAGTCGCATGGCTAGTTTTAAACTTGAACTATCGTGTTTAAACTGAGCGGAAAGAAGAGAGTTAGGTCTCGCTATAACCTAAATGATTTCAGTTTGTCTCTCACAGACAAATAGGTGTTAAAGGCAATCGTATCTGCAGTAACCCAGAACATGGCCATTTCACGTTTGTCTGTTGCTTTGAAATGACAAGACAGGAACGAAGACCTATTACACACGTGCCGAGATCCACTTAGACTGCAAAACATTAGTATTTTTTGAGAACGCGAGCGACATCTCACGCGGGCTACGGGCGTGTGAGGCTCGCAAGCTTCACACGGGCTACGGGCCTGTGAGGCTCGCGAGCTTCACACAGGAGGATTACGCTTATGGCGTTTCACGTCTTCCGAATAGGGAAGAAAAATCGACTGTTTTGCAGTCTGAGGTTCACTGTGCTACTGGTTAAACAAAAGTAAACGTCACAAATCTCATTCCTTTTCACTGAAAGAAATCAGCTCGGCTTAGTTCTTAGAAGGAATTCTCGATCTGAAGAGGAACGAACTTAACTGTCGCCTTTCTTTATCCTGTTGAGATGTTGAAAAAGAAAAAAAAAACCGAGCCGGATATAAAACGCATTCTTTGTCAGGTAAGCATGAAGACAGTTGGACGAAATATCTTAAATTACACCTTGACACAGATTTTCTTTAGACATGCAAACATGATATACAATTAGACTGCCTTGAAGGACCTCTTTCAAGACGAAAACAAATTTTATTCAGTTCACTTTGTTACAAAAGTAAACTTAACACCCATGACTTCAAAAAGTTCCCTATTCCTGACATGAAATAAGCCCTACATGTAAAACATGTGGATCTTTTTCACACAATACTCTTGATTTTGTGTGGTCGGCACTTATGTAAATATCATTAGTAATTATCGACCAGTACTGGCTCGTTATCACTATTAATAAACACAAAAATTGTGACCATCAATCTGAAGTCTACAATTTGGCTGACTCTTTAACAAACAGGGCCGGGTTGTTCAAAGCCCGATTAAGCTAACCCCGGGTTTTGTTTTGAGCTGTAGTAATCTCCAACTACACCAAACGTTGGAGGTGAAAAACAATTTTAAACAAGAAAAAATAGTGCTTCAGTTAACGTTTAATCCTGGATTGACGTTAACCGGCCTTCGAACAACCCCGCCTAGGGTTAGAACACAATCAATGGGCGTGAAAACCAACTCACACTCTCCTTCCTCGAAACGAAAATTAAATAATCCTATCAGTTATCCAACGGATTTCTCTGAATCAGGGAGAACCCATAAACGCAGGTTTCTAAAACCACACACAAAAAACTTGGGAATTATAAACAGCAAAACACCGCTCCAGTCGTCCCGCAAATTCACCGCTTGGTGAAGCGTTTTGAAATTCAAATCACGTTTACTTCATTACTATTCATATTTGAACTTCACCTTCGCACGCGGTAACTACAAAGTGAAGGGAAAGTAAAGTTGCGTCGCTTCTTCGTTAATAATTTTCAAGAAACTTATTTCTGGGTGGAAAATGTATGCACTGAGCTACGTACGACAAGGACGCTGTTGCCTTACCGTACACTGAAAGGACACCGAACAAGGGTACCTATCAGTAAAGGAGATGAAGACTTAAAAGCCACCGTCCACGGTGTCAAGGTAACTCATCATAATTTTCTTACATTTAGCCTTATCTAACAATGTTGTTGAAAGACCTTTATTTCTTTTCTTTTTATCAGTATTACCAACGTGTTGTAGAATTGAGAACAGTTTAGTTGCTCCACTATGCCAAAACCGAAGTTTATATTTGCATGTTAAACCGTTGTTTACCTGGAATAACATCACGGATTGAAAATGACTTCGCGCGAGATCTGCATGAGTCGGTCCTTTTTAACAACCCTGATTTAATGGAATTGTTTTCTTTTGGCTGAATATTTTGTTTCTGTGCTTGTTACAGAGGTTTTCTGTAATGTTTTGAATAGTGATTAATTTCCTCGTGAAGTTTCCGTTTCGAAGATCGGGCATGGACTGTTACATGTACACAAAGCATTACTTTGCTTACTCCTCAATACACTTTTAAGATTTGGGTATGAGTGTGTTTGTTCAGAGAAGTTGTTTTAATTTCACTAGTGCATCATTGACGTTATACCTAACTTTTGCAGGGGGTAGGCATGGGGAGATATATATTTTCAGGAATTTAACGAATCATGGCTTTATTCTCTTTTTTCAGTCGTCTTCTCGGTGAAGTAAGCAAGATTGTCGATCTCATGCAGAAACAAGCACATCGCCGTAAGGTAACAAAGATATTGTTTACATCGATTTATTTCGAGACGGGATAACGTTTAGAGAAACGGGAAGAAGTGATGTATGGTAAACTTTCATTAATTTGAAAATACTTTATTTTCATCATTTCAGGTGTCACGGAGGATATCACTCTTGGTTGTCTGCCTGGAGCAGATTGTCCACCATGTCTATGGAACCAGCGCAAAGTCAAAAGGTGAGTAACATATATTTTTTTAAGATTAAAGACTCAAGATTGGAGTTTATTTGCCTTTTACCTAATATATTAATTATTTATAAGTATTTCAATGTATGCCGAGGTGTCTTCTAGAAACTACGTACAAGGCTTGTAGTTGAGGCCACCTCGTACATAACAACACGGTTGTGCAACTTTGAAAAAGCAAGAAATTAATGAGGAATTGTTAGTGTTGGAGTATAACCCTCTCGCTAGGCTAGCCCTAGAGCCGGGGTTACACTTGCTCTTTAGGAGGGCCTTATTACGACGGTCTGTAGCAAAAGATTTGGGGGCTGAAGGGCTGAAGGTTTCTGTTGGATGCGGGAAATAACGTTTAGAGATGGTGAAGAACATGTCTGGTAAAAGATTTCAAACATTTGACATCGCTTCTTGATTTAGTTTTCAGTAAGATGGGAGATGTCACTGCCCATTATCTTTTGGATACTGGCTAGAAAGGACTCATTACTGCATATATGGAACAAGCTGACAACCACGAGGTAAAAATAACTTGATTTTAATTTAAACGATGATTGTTAGCTTGTACATCAAGACACTACTGCCCCCCCCCCCCTGCTAGAGGTGGTGAAGTTGCATTTGTCATGCAAGTTGCACTCTTTATATGACAAATGACACTTGTGGAATGGGGCTTTGCGTTGGTGTTGGGGGTTATCCCAGATCTATAGCGTTTTCAGTCATCTAAAATTGAAAACCGTTTTACAAGAAAATGACCAAATGAACAATGAATAGAACAAGTAAAGTTGAGGTGTTTTTCACACCCTTATTAAATCCACTTTGAAATCACTGGTTATCTATGCAATGTGCTTGGCTCTCGGCGGTGCGATTTATTCACGAATCGCACTATCTTTTATTCTAAATCGCATCTTTTTCTCAGACAATGAGAATGGAACAGTAAAACAAAACAACCAATCCGATTTTAAGGCTTTTTTAAACTAACCAATCACATTGCAGCTATTGTTTGGCAAATTTGGCAACTTGGTTCAATAAATATTGGTACTGACCAAAATCTTGTAGTTCTTGTATGTAGGTTATTAAATTGTGCGATTTCAAGATGGATCTAATAAAGTGGTAATTGAACTTCGGGTCGTGCAATTTTGGTCTGAAATCATACTTGTGATTTCAAATCGAACTCGCGCTCCGCGCTCATTCGATTTTGAAATCATGCATATGATTTTAGACCAAATTGCACTCCACTCAGTTCAATTACCATTACATATATATATATAGCTAAGTTCAATCTCACAGAAAAATCATTGTGAAGTCCAATTGAGTACAAATATTTCTCGTTGATGCTTTGACCGCTAAGACACTGTAGACTTGCCAAGGGTGTAACTAAAAAATTCGGGAAGCAAGGGGTCGTGACAGCTTGTTAAACTGACAGATCGCGAGAAGGCGAGGCATGCCCCTCTCCCACCCCAAAGAAGATTTAGAAATCTGTAGATCATCTAAGATAATATTGCTTGTATGATAGGAACAGTTTTAATGAAGAGTTAAGCCTTTGAATGACAGATTAAATTCTATTTTCTTCAGTGGCAATTTTATTTACGAGCACCACTGCAGGGTTGGCAGTACTTTATTAAAAAAGTGCTTTTCATTTTATTTCAGACAAATGGAGGGAGTCGTAAAAGAAAGGAATCTGAGTTGGTGAATAGGGAACAAAGATTTTTATGTCACGTGGATGATATCATAGCAATTTGAGGTATGTTATTTTCATTGATTGATTTTCCTAACTACGTTAAAGAAGATGTACACTGTAGAAGTACAGAATCAAGGCTAGTTTTCACTAGCACATAAGCATAAGCACAAGTGAAAACAGCTGCGACATAAACATAAGCATAAGCAGTAACATAAGAAGAACGAACCCATTTGTATGTCTTGTACTGTTTTCACTAGTAACGCGTTCGACGTAAGCATATTAGCATAAAAACATTAAAAAAAACAGATACGAAGAGCAGAGCCCAAGCCACTACTGGCAGATGGTTGTCGATATAGATTAGTTTGGTTTTTGATCTCTATTTTTAATTTATCGATCTTTTGGCCTACATGTTAGGTGGGAGGGGTAGGAAGGGGGAATGTTCCTGGCCATGGTGTGACGCAGTTTGGAAGGGGAAGGTTTTTTGGAAAGTAAAGGGTAAAACAGTTTCATATCAGGAATAAAAGTTATCTTGAAGAAAGTAAAAAGCCTAAATGATCCGACAAAGTAGTAAAGCTGAATTAAAAAGTCTTCAATTAAAATTGGACGAACAGTTTTATGGTGATGGCGCTTAAACTGCTTATCAGTTCTTAGTTCAGTAATATAAGTTAGACTGCAAATATACAATCATATATTCTAAATACAACTTTATATTTCTTCAGGGGCCAAAGAAGAATAGAGTTTTGGAGTGAAAGCTTGAAAAATTGTAAATAACGATGTCATTAACTGGATGATGAAAATCTCAGGTAGGTTTAATTGCTGTTTTAGCTCAATGCAGTGAAGTAAGGAAAAGAGTATCAGGCGAGGGCAGCTGATATCTAATAATAATAAGTTATTAGTTTTTTTCGACGTTTTTTCAGGTTTGAGGTAAAAGTTTTACCACATTGTGCTGACGTGGTTGCGTGAATTTTGAGAACTGTTATGATCAGAGATCAATATCACCCGGAAGTTCGCAATGCTTTCGGCTATCCGACAACAATGACTATATGATTATTTAGTAGAACATTAAGCAATTACAACTCCACTTAAAAAATGTCATAATTGCTTCTTTTTGTAAGTTTGCATTTGCTACTCGGCTAAGTTACTGAAATTTTCGAGAATGCCTTTTTAAACATTTTTCACGATTTGGAGTGTTGAAGTCTTTTTTTCGAATTTAGCACACGCGCGTTTGTTTAGAAACTTTTGAAATACCTTAAAGGAAATCTAGATGATGAGAAGATATGTTTCGTGTTATGCTGATATTGTAATCTTTAGGGCTTGCTTGAAATTGTAGATATCGCTTTGAATATCTGTTGCCGAAATTTTGAAAGTTGTAGGGGTCTTTTCTACAAGACGTTTGAATTTTTTTAGGTGTGTTTTTTAAACTCTATTTGTGTCTTGTTCGAGTTAGATCTGTAGAAAACTATTGGAAATTCTTAGTTCACCCATTCGTGCTGTTTTTTTTTATTTGTGGACGCATGTTGGGAAATCTTGTACGCAGCTTTTTACCTTTTGTAAACTACCGTTTTTGAAATTGATAGTTGATCTTTCTTAATGTTAAATGCAGTCTTAATCAACTGATTGTTAAGATAGAACGACAGCAAGGGAATGGCCATTTGGACAAATATCAGTTATACGACCACCAAGCAAAATAAAGTTGATAGTTGAAAGAAGTATTGGGCAGAGGCCTAAAGATAACATTGTCTTATTAGCTCTCATTGCAACATATATATAGACGGTCTTCTTATTTGTAGTGTCTCCATAGCGTGGTTTAAGTATAAGTAAGGAAAAATTTGATTTTCTGATAATAACAAGATCGTTCCATGTACTTGTGACGCCACGTTTGATTTTTAATGGAAGCCAGATGCCATCCTTATGAGGATCATGTATTTACTGAAGTCCTGCTTTCTACTGACCTTTTTCCAGAGTAGTTCTATTCCATTTCTGCTTATTTGGACACAGAAATTGCCGACTATTATGCAACGAAATATTTCTGATATATATGGGTCAACTGGACTAGGATTGGCCGTGGGTGTCAGGACAAAGAGAGTAGCGAGGGCTGACTTCAAAATTATGTCACATAATGCCCAATAGTGGTTGAAATTACAAAATATATCATGAGAAACATTATGTATTAACACCTTTTATCATTACTTGACGTCTCTATGGCAACCATGTTTTGAAAGGCTGCTCAGCCAAAATTTGAAGTATTTGGCTTTGGCGATAGTTCTCATTATTTCTACAGTCTTAGCATCCTTATATTACGACAATTTTCTCTCAGTTTGGCGATCTTCAATATCTTGAAAATCTTAGGAGCTAAGAGCAAATTTCATATTGATGTGAAATAAATGTGCCGTCGTCCAAAATGAACAACTTTGGATGTTTTGCACCACTTAAAGATAGAATTAACATAGCATAAGTACTTAATGAAAAGGAGAAAAATGAGTATTTTTTTAAAACCTTTTCCCCTCTGTGAACAAAGGATGCAATGTACGTGAGTTTGAAACATGACTCTAAGTATCTTTCCTACACTACAGTCATCAAATGCTCGCGTAAAAACCGTTTGAATGAAGTCTATCTTGAGTTCACAGACTACGAATAGTTGAGTTTTTCTTCTAATAGAAACCTTTTTTCGTACTTCAAAATGGTGGATCTAAACATAGAAATGTTTTGTTTACAGCTTTTTGTGATATTTAGTATACTGAGCCTTTCAATTTTCAAAATTTTTGTAGACGCTGCTTTGAAATCTACCCGTCAATTATTTATGTTGCTGGTTTAGCTGTCCTTGGTAGTTTATTAATTAGTGAATTTGTAATAGTGGTTTTTATCAACGATACGAAATTAATGACCTCACACGAGCAGTATCAGAGGTCTAACAGGTTACAGAGCAGGGGAAATAAACGTTTAAATTATAGCTTTCTAGTATTTTTCATAATTCAGCTCTTACAGGGCATAAAATTAGAAGCGAAGTGGATTCTATCAGTATCTTCACATTTCACTATAATGTTCTTTGGATATAACTTCTAAGTAATCAAAATATCACATTGGAAAATAGCACAGGAATATTCGTGTTCATACCAGCACAGAAACGTGCTTACCCAGGACATGGTAACTTTCTAAACACTTAACTGATTTCCTAACCAACGGTATAATTCTATATAACAAATTGAAGTCAGTTTGAAGTCAGCCTCTGTCCTGTTATTTATCATGAGTTTCGTCATGTCAATCAATCAATCAATCAATCAATCAATCAATCAATCACACAACATTGTTAAAGTACCTGTGGATGTTAAAGTAGCAATGTTATATGACGAAATTCATTGCCAATAACAGGGCAGGCGCATTAAAAACTGACGTCAAATTGTTTTTTTACGATATTCCACTTGCTGTTGACGCATGGCATAAATTGTCAATTCACGTGTCTGTTTGCTTATTGACGATGAAAATTAGCTAATGAGCGAGTAAGAATTCCTGCCGTTTTCGTAAAGGCCAGAATTTCTATCATCGAAGTAATTTGCTTTTCTCCTGGCACTGACGCAGCGAAAATTATTGAAAATGTTTGAAGAATTGTAGAAACTTTGTCATGGATAACTCATGAAAAGTCATTTGAATTCTATCTCCCTTAGTGGTAGCCTTTAAATCTTTTGTTTATTTTTTGTTTTTTCTTTCTTTCTTAAAGTGTACACGAAGTGAATTTTTTTTGCATAATTTTTCCGTCCAATATGTAAATACATCGATTGTAAACGTTTAAGTTCTCCCAAAGGAAAATTTTGTCATGTTTTTGGCGCTGAAAAGTACTCAATTTTTCTCAAGAAATGGTCAGGAGACTGGGACGAGAGTCTATTGTTCAATTTCATCTCGTGACGTAGTTTTGTGGACAGATTTAATCACAAAGGGTTTTTGATACAAAACAACATGTCCAGCGGATCTGAATTAGGAGATTTCTCTGAATCTTCAAATGACGACGAGGATGTCGATGTTGTGTATAGCCAATACACGTTGTATTGCAATCTTGTAGTCTTGTCCACAACACTACGTCATCAGTACATTTTGGTCGCGCGATTCGAAGATCATTTTTGAGAGCAAAATTGCACAATTTTCACGTGTTATAAAATCGCCAATTTTTTTCCAACACGGTTTAAACTTTGGAATAGTGTCTTTAAAATGTTGAACTTTCAAAATACTGATTTTGCTTCATATGCACTGTAAGGATTTTCTTCCTAAAGTTTTCTTCACTTTGAAAGTAAGTTGGTGTAAATAAAAATGTGAGAAATGAATTAAGATTGAAATTTTAAGCTCGGTAATGGAATGTTAAAAGCGACCTGATCAACATGAAACGAGCGTGGGACAAAGAGAAAATCTACGTCCTCGATTCGAATCGAACCCATGACCCTCCCGAACACAAGCGTGGGTTCGATTTCTGTTGGGTACTCAGAATTTTTCTTTGTCCCACGGTCGTGTCATGTTAATCAGTTCATTTTACACACTTCATTACCAAGCTTAAAATTCACCATCTTTATTCATTTATGACACTTACAATGACAGTGCTGATCCTGGCAGAATGTAGGACGTCTGTCACATGAACTCTTGAAATGATCTCCAGGACGCCTGTCACATGAGCTCTTTGAAATGATAGCCAGACTCAGTGGATAGTGCGCCCGCCCGGTGTTCAGGAGGTCATGGGTTCGATTCCTGTCGGGGACACAGATTTTTTCTTTTTCCCAAAGTCGTTTTATGTTGATTCGTTCACTTTTCACATGAAAAAATGAATCAAAATATCGCGACATAGCTTTTGTAACTGCTTACATTTGTTTTCAATTTTGATTAATTCAGAAAACAAGAAAGAACTCCTGTAAGCGGTTTTTACATAATATGGCAGACTTTTACGTGTTCTTGCGTGCGATTGTATATTATATTTGTAAGCTTTATTCCTCTCATTTGACGGTTTGGAATTTCAAATATTTGTTTTTTTTGTTGCACCAATATTAGCGCTCCAATATTAGCGCTCGAGGCTAGTGCTTCATGAACTGGACATAAACACAAGAATATTGTTAACGATGGTTTCTACCTTATTTGATGTCAGTAAATTGGCATAATATTGTCGATCTATATATCATGCTTGTAATTTTCAAGATTTCAAACTTTCTAAGTTGATAACTAATAACAGAGTCATACAGGAGGGTCTCTGGCACGTTTTACGAATGAAAAAATTACGGATCAAGAATATAAAAATGTTGTTTTCCTGAATCATGAAAATAAGCAAGTAAGATACTCTTTTCAATAACCTGTTCTTGGACTAGAAACAGTGTTTGAAGAAAAAAAATCGCGAAAAGCTTACTCAATTTTCATATTGATGACTCTAACCATTCGGAGGATTCGCTTCTCAAAATCAAGTAGAATAGAGTGGTAAAATCACGAATATCGGTTAATAATTCAAGTTTTTCACAGGTTACGCAAAACCATTAGGTCACAAATCTCGAAGAACATTTTCCTAAATTCATGTTTCACGGAAAATGAAATCAGCTAATCACGCGTCACGCATCACGCATCACGCGAACTGGGGCATGGGTCTGGCTTATATGTGATGTTTTGGACATTTTTGCTAAGTTTAGTTTTTTTTCTAAAAACATTATCCTCTAATTGTTTATTATATGTTAAATGCTCTTTACTCGACTTAAGTGGTCACGTGACTGTCCACGCCCTAATTTGAGATAAATAATATAATTTAAGTTACAAGATGTACACGTACGGGGAAACTCCCGTTTTTTTTTGAAAATGTTTTAATGTTTTAATGTTTTGTCATTATTACTACTTTTGCCTAGTCACAGTCCCTCGCCAATGGATATACTAGACAAGTTTATAAGCGTTATGTTTAATATCTTTCAAATTAGACCATTCCCTCCAAAATATAGCGAGACCCATTCCGCCTTAATTCGCTTGAACGAGAATACCCCTGTACGACCCTCTAATGAAGTCGACCTTGACAGAATGATTATAACATTGTTTACTTTTACAACCGTATCACTCAGTGTTCAGTTTCTTACTAGCTGTGCAGCTTTTCGAGAACACCTGTTAAAATGACTTAAAATTCTCGCGGTTATCTGGATGTATTTCAGCAGTGTTTCTGTACTATCCTACGAAAGATGACGTTTAATTCGGCCAAGATAAAACACGAAAAATTTGCATGTTGTTGTTTTGCATGTCAGGCAAAATGTGCGATAAGATGCAATAATGAATTCAAGGCAATCTTTTCGCTGTTCAAACCGCTTATTTGGTGATATATTCTTTTTTTAAACATTGATACTGAGGTAATACTTGAAATGTAATTGTGCGGAAACTAGCATCATTTTGTATATTGCTCTACGCGATCTCAAAGACTTAAAAGATTGGAAAAGCGTGGTGATAAAAAGCAGGAAAGTTTTTTTTCCAAATCCCTATTGAGTTTATACCACACCACCTTAGGCACGTGAATCTGATGTCCTACTTGTATTAACGGACGTAGCAGAATTTAAAAACTCGATTTCTGTATGTGTAAAGGGTAGTCCTGTACCTCTTCCAAGCCTGTATTTTCATTCGTTTAGCTTTCTCTGTGTAAAAGACGAAAATATCAATTTGAGCTTATGAAACTTTCTATGTTCAGCATTCATTTGTGGTCTTGTGACCAATTGTCTTGTAAGTTATAAATTTGTAAAGTTGAAAAGACCTTTGGTTTGACAAAACAAGCCGACAATGCAATAATTCCGTCAGTGTTTTTTGCGCTAATTTAGTTCGAGCCGCCATCAAAATTTAGATACGATCTTTTAGCAAAATGTGTCATTAGCGATAAAGCACGTGCATGGTTTGAAATGGCAATATAAATCCTACAAACTTCAGAAGACTGCACAAACATTAAAAAATGTTCAGTTTAAAATATTTTTATCGAATGTAGTTTTCAACTGTAGACAAACGAAACTCGATAATGGAAGTAATTATTCATTATGTCCAACAGTGTGCATAAACGCTGGAATTTGTTATGAACTTAATATGGAGAGGTTTACTTCGCCGCTGCTAAAATTTAAGCACAAGCGCAAGCATAGTGAAGTTTTTGTTAGCATTTAATAAGTACAGAAGGGCCACCGTGACAAAACAGAAGTACCAGATCCTGTCGCTGTAGAGGGTCGAATAATAGACGAAAATTAGCAAGGCTGATTACACAGTATAGGGATATATTTTTCTATATTTTGGAAGGCACGGCCTTCCTTCTTCAGGGTGTTACAGAGAATGACTCAAGCTTTGCTTAAAACGTTACAAATGTGAAATCTGTAACACCCTGAAGAAGGAAGGCCGTGCCTTCCGAAATATTGGAAAATATATCCGTATACTGTGTAATCAGCCTTGCTAATTTTCATCGATTTAATAAGTAGCTTTGAAAGTTCATGTTTTCGCTTTCTTTTGACTTAACCACTTCTTGTACAATCGAATCAAGCCCAACCATTCTAATTTTTCTTTCTTTATTTTTTTAGAGTGCCTGGGTTCGTTCTTCAGCGCCATCAAGCCAGAATCAGTCGAAGGGGGACAAGCAAAGAAAAAGAATTAATTTTTCCCAAAGGTAGAAATAACTTAGAAGCTGATGTCGTTAGGAAAAATCTCCAATTCTCCATCACACTGTTGAAAATTAAGTATTGAGAATTTATGGCAGATTAAATCCAAAGTGCAGAGAATTGTAGAATGTAATGTACAAAACCTTTCGATGAATAAATTCTCAGTTTTAGTTTTTTATTGCTTACCGAAATAATTTTTTGTTAAGCTTTTTCACGAATTAAACTAGGTTT
>CM042756.1:25810780-25833280 GCA_022496165.2 Catalaphyllia jardinei
TAAGATTTTGAAACCAATGATTATTTGTTTGTGTTCAAGATGGTATATTCCATGATGATATCTTTTAAATAGTCAACCCAAAAACGACGAGCAGCGTAAAGCCTAATTCCAGAAATAAAAAGAGCAAGTTAAAGCGCCCATAACGTCAATTTGTTTTATTTTCTCATTAGATTCCACATATCACCCAATGAACTTCTGCGAAAAAAAAATTCGATTTGGATAAAATGCAATTTTTTAAGCTTCGGAAACGTTCAAGTTTGGAATGAGTTGTGACGTAGATCAGGAGCACGTGACCTCAGGCTTGACTCATCTCGCTTGTTTTACCTTTGTAAATTTAACTTAGTAGTTCATACAAAACGCTGGAAAGATGCATTTTGCATGGACTACAAAGCTAAATTTACAGAGGTGAGTCAAGCCTGAAGTCACACGTTCCTGAATCTGCGGCACGGGTCAACCGCAAGAAAATTCATAAAAGAGTCGTCTATTATCCAAATCGAATTTTTTTTTGCAGTAGCTAATTGGACGAAATATAGGATCACATAGGAAAATAAATATTTTGACGTTATGGGTACTTTAAAATTTGTACAACTTCAATATTTCTGCACAACATTTGATAGGGTAAAACCATTTTTAAATCGAATATTTAAGACAATTGTATAGCCGAGTAAATTTGAGATCCAATGCCTCCTCAGTGTTGTACAGAAACGTTAGTTATACAATTTTTAACTTTCCCTTCTCATTTCTGTCAATAGATCTCTAGCCGCTTGTCATTCATAGCATACTATTTAACGTGATACCATTATGCAGTATATTTCAAGAAGATAGCAAAGGCAAGCCATGAATCCGATTACTCCGAAGAAAATAAAACTAAGAAAACTTCGATCTTGTCCTAGTATTTGGAAAAATTTTAGAACTTCCATCACTTTTAGACGAGTTGAAAAACCAAGACCCGACAAATTGAGGGTCGCTACAAAGCTCTTCGGAACATCTTTCAGGATTGGGTCAGAAAATGAGATACAAACAATAGAGCTTCGTGCTAACAAGATCCAATGAAATTAAAGGTTCTAGAGAGCTTTATGGCGACAGTAAATTAAAGGCCAATTCAATTTATAAAAGAAAAACTGTTCATGGCTTGCTTCGTTATCTTCTGGAAATTACTTCCAGCGAGTTGTTAAAAGTTAATGTCTGATTATCAAGCTTTAAAATGTATCAATATATATCCTAGGGCTTCTGTTAAATACTTGTAGTAAAACGTTGTCATTTGCAGACGAGAGCAATAACATTTTGAAAGAATGAGACAATTGAAACTACATCTTTCAAAAGCAATAGATTCAATAGCAAATGTTTGGAACGTTTTTGTCCGTAGCAAACTATGGTGAAGAAATTTTAGAAGCATCAGACAATTAGGGTTACGTTCATGATATAATACATGTGAATGCAAAAGACGATAGCGATAGAATTTTTAAAGATAGGAAAATTTGAAACCAAGTATTGAAAATCAATGAAGCTAATAACAAGTTTTTGGAAACTTTTTGTCCGTAGCATACGATAGCGATGAATTTTAGAAGCAATTGTGAATGTAAACGATAGCGGTAAAATTTTTCAAAGAATAAGATGAAGTAGTGAATACTTTAAGTAAAAATATCTGTCAGTCGTGGAGGAAAGCAGGAAAATTTTACAACGATCAAACAATTACAACTGGTGAAAATCGTGAAAATTTTCAATAAAAATCAGTTTGGCAGTCCAATTGACAGGTTTAGAATATTCCGACAATTGAAGCTACATTTCCAAATAAGCAAAAAATCTGAGAGTACAAATGACAGCCAAAACAATTTGAAAAGCGATAATGGACGAGTTGCTTGATACCAGACATAATTCATTACAGCCTCGCTGGAAGTCAACAAGAGGATATATTTGGTTTCTGGATGATATTTATACGCTTAGTCCCCTTTCGACGAAACATCATAAACCGAACATTTTCTGTACGGAAATGTGTACCGATAAATCAAATACTTTCTAGATTCGAAGATCAATCCAGAAACCCAATATCCTCTTCAAAAATTATTTTTTCAAGGTGGCTCTGCACGCCAATTCACAACAAACGTCAAGAGAAAAGTTCACGTATTTTACCGCAAGTGCGTAGAAGCACGCATGGAACAAGGAAAAAAGCTCTCAATAGGCTGTGATCATGTCAACAAAAGGTTCAAATTTTCAGAAATTAGCTTGAATTTAGTTGTGAACGAATCCAAATTTTCTAACTAATCGTAAACAATTCCTAGAATAAGTTGAAAGCTTTCATATTTTAATCGACGTAGAAAGAAACTATACTGAGAAATCGTTTAAAAGTCATAAAGGGCATTTTTAGACGAATTGGATCATTGAATTTTCAGCAAGGAAATTGCTCTTTTAGCATGCACAATTCACATCATAAGCTAAAAGAAATGATATTTTGTAGATCCTCAGTAACCTTTTTGTGAGGAAGAGGAGAATCTATAAATTATTGTTCACTGCAAAGCACAAAATCAATCAAGAGACTTTCCAATTTCGTGACGAATCTTGACCAAAGGGGGAGGGATAGTTTTGCTTGCTCTGCTAGTTTTTCTGCCTCTGTGATTTTTTTTTATTTTTTCCCAAAATAAGGGAATGGAAATAAATTCTTCGATGACTTCAAGCGTTTGATACCAAATACGATTATCTTCCAAACTAAAACAATTTTCGTCGACCAGTCATGTAACATGGTTTTTAAGCAAGGGCATTGCCCTCCATCAGACAGTTCCGTTCATAAATTGAAATTGAGGCCTTCGTAAAACCTTAGTGCTCAATGCGATTTTGGAGAACACGACAAATTAAAATTCAGCACTGAATTATTTGTCCCGTGATTTTTTTAAATACGGTTATGATTGACATGATCACAGCAGCTGTCTTGGTTTGATTTCAAAATACAGGGCCACCTTAAAATACTCTACAAAATTATTTGCCAGGCAACATGTTTTCAAACCTAGGAGAGTTTAGCGATTGTAAAACAATTTAGAATTTTGAAACAAAAAATTGAATAAACACTGACGTCTGCCAAGATAAAAGTAAACCATGTAAATACTGACGGATAAATTTAATTTAATCCAATTGATGACTGCTGCATTCAAGAAATAAAACTCCCCACAATTTGAAAACGCGTTCCAAATGGTAACTCAAACGGTTGAAACCTTTCCGACAAAAATGGCAGTAATTATTAATTAACATTCACTACCAAATTGTTTCTTTTTTCGCGGACGAATGTAACTCGAATGCAAATATGTTAGTCCAGAAAAACAATAAAAAAAGATAAGAAAGATTTTCGTCTACCTCGAAAGTAACTTTTCTAGTTCAAAGACTGCCATTTGTTATCGGAAAGATTTCATTTTACTGGTAACCATATTCTCAAATTCTTAACTTTGTCTTCATCCTCCCTGATTGAATCATTTTTGATCGTCTCCTGTCTTGCTTACAATCCCTGGAAAGAAACAATAAAAATTGGATTAGAAACAAACCCAAGTATGGAAGCAACGGGTAAACTAGGAATAAAGAATTCACTGTGAACTGTTAAACGCGAATTTCTCCGGCGTTGACAAAGACAAGCCACTTTCGTCAGGAAAGCCTAAATGTAGTCGAAATAACTGCGATGAACTTAAACCTCTCGTACCTGAACTAGTTTCCATCGGAAGTTTTACTCCGTTACTAAAACTACGAGGTTGTTCTGAAGCTCCCCGCGAAACGTAAAGCGAGTCGGTCGAGCGCACGTGGTAGGACTTGAACGCGTTATTATTACTGCTGAATTAAATAGAGTGCAAAGATATTGATACAAACCATTGACAGAAATGAGTGTCAACCGACTTCTCTTCCCCAAACATGGACGCCATTTCTTCTTCAAAGTAAAACTTTTTCTTCACGTGTAAAAGGCAACAGTACACATCTTACTCCGACGGCAAACATCTCAAAATGCACCTCAGGTCAGCAATAGTCATCATGAATATGCAAAATAAGATTAGACCAATCAGCTAACAAATACGTCACGAAGTTTAGTGACAACACCCTTTGCATGCTTTACACCGAGAACGTTTTGCATTTTCTTTGTTTCTATGGAGTCCACGTAAACCCGAAAGCAGTGGCGGATCCAGAACTTGAGCTAAGGTGGGGGGGGGGGGGGGGGTTTCTTGATTTACTTGCCCTGTTGGCCTTTTTCTCTTCAGTCATTTCTTCTTTTTTTTACCCAAAATAAGGGGCCTTCGGGCCCCTCCCCTAGATCCGCCACTGGTAAGAGTCAAATATACAAAAAGGCCATTTTTCAATTACTATTTTTCAATTATTCAATTCATTTTTCTCAAATGGAAAGGTCCGTTTCGGTTTCTTCTGACAGGACTGATTATGCGGGATCACCTCTGGAAGTGATCCACTTATTTCGGTCGGAATATTTCGACCGAAATTCGTCGTTCCATTTTTGAGAAACCGGTTCTTTGCCCTGATTAGGAAATTGGGAAAAAGAATTTGAAATGCTAAGAGTCATTCCTATAGGGGGATTCATGCTGACGTCATTGTTTACATTTTTGCTCATTTGCATACGACTTTGCACGCTGTGACGATAGGCTTTCTGCTGTGATGATGTGTTTTTCCTGCGAGCGCTATCAGGCTCATATTCATTGGCAGAGTTAATCCTAGTATGGCCTTTCAATATTCAGAGTTCAGGTTTTGTTTGCTTTGGTTTGAACATGCTTTGTTTGTTCCTTAGGTTCATGCTCTGTTTAAATCTTGGTGATAAAGGGTTACCTTCATAAAAGAACAGGAAGTTCAAGAACAAAGGAGTGGCTTTACTGAGGTTTTACGGAAACCCAAATTTGATGTCTTTTCTTTAAAAGCTCATTGCAGTCGGATAGACGTTAAACAAAAAGAAAACGTATTCCGTTTGACCTGAGTATGGAATAAAAAATAAATTAATGAAGTCCTCCACCAGGGATCGAACCTTCCGAACTGGGAATTTATTTTGAGCTAGGCTTTTTATTTACCACGGTCATATCAGCGCTTTCGATGTCGCTCGTTGTATTAACCAGTAGTCATGCACCTCTTCGGAACCTCTAATTTTATTTGCTCCCGGAATCATCCACCTCTATTGTTTTCAGGACTAGGGCCATTGTTTCTGTTGTTTATTCTATTGTTTTCTCGGCCAATCCTGTTAGACCTTACGAGAGGTGCGTGGCGCCTCGTATTAACAGCCTAATATTGCTTTGGTAAATGTTGATAAACGGGATGATGTAACAATGCAAAAATGTAGGCACTATAATGCTCTTTTTGTAACTTTAATAGTCTGCATGCTTTTATTTAGGGTGACAGCGAACAGCTTCTCGCACTTTCTAGCGATAAAAGTTTGAACCTTCTCGACAGAATTTACTTTAGCTTTGCTAAAAGTTGCATCTTAAAAAATGCTGACCATCCAAAAATTACAAAAATAAAGGCTATTGAATTTGTTTTTGAGTTAGAAGAGCTGAAGGCTATAATTGAGGATGTTTTTAACCAGCTATACTGTTGCTATAGTAACCGACACACCGAATAGACCTTTGATATATTAAAATTCAATCTAAAACAAAAGACCTCAGAACGAGGCTCTGGGGAGTAAATACAGAGTTTGTGTGGTTTATTCCCAAGAGCCTCGTTCTATTGTTTGAGACTGAATTTTAAAATATCGAAATTGGTCTATTCCACTTCGATCTGGAAACAGTGGACGGAGAGCCTTTCCGTGTGATTTATTTATTGCTGGCGAGCGTTAGCGAGGCAGCATACTATTCTTGTCAATAGGGGGAAAAATCCAAATTTTGTCGGATGTAAGACTCGAGGCTTGCGCAGTAGAGCATTATCCGGGATAGTTGAAACGATAATCATGAGCAAATCACATGGCTGACATATAATCCGGGATCCACACGCTGTCTTTATTTGCTTTTGGATTCATTCATCAAGGTCAAGAACGGAAAGAGATCAATTTGTGTTTGGCTGCTTTTATAGATCCACCGCTTGAGAATTGAGATCACTTTCCACTCCGTTCGTGACCTTGATGAATGATTACAAAAGCAAATAAAGACATAGCAAAAAGAAAACATACCTACTTGTTTTATGGCAACGCCAACTGCAAGTTGAGATCGAAATCGTCTGACAGCGTGCGATTCTTCTACAACTTTTTACCCCTTCGCCAGCACTCACTTTTATATTGAAATTACTGTTTATTTTTACTTTATATGTAACCTGTTATCCTATGAAATAACCAGAACTTGTCCATCAATGATTGGATGCATTTGAGTAATAGAAATATTGTAAACCTAACATCACTTGATAAAGAATAATAGCATAAGATTGATCCGTCAAAATATAATTGCTGGAAAGTGTTCAAAACTGTTGTCAGCCATCTTAACTATTTCTGACACGATACTTTCATCACTCTCTGTATGTCTTACCTCTACATTTCCGTTTAAAGCGCATCTCACCACCTGCCTCCTCCTCATTTGATGGTCTTTACTTCCGAGAAGTTTGTTCACGGTAGAGGTGACGGTACACTGGGTCTGCAAAATATAGAACTTTTGGAACTTTAAATTACAATTTACTATGTTATACAGCTTTTCCATAACATTTATGCCCTCAATAATTTATTACACATTTGTAGATGATAGTTTGCCTTGGGGAAATGTGAATTTTGAACAAAAAACACCTCATCAATAGAAGGTCCCGTTCGCAGTACGCCGAAGAATTTGAAAAAGGCGATTTCACGGCTAAAAACGCATCAAATATATTACCTCCACACTGTGTCTAAGAAATTTGAAAACTCCGGCCATTTTGGATTTGTGTTTGAGGAAAACTCGGGCAGGGAAATCACGTGATTATCGTGACGTCATTGGTTTCCAAAAGTTTCGTTTTCAAAATGTTTTTCGTCCACACGAGAACAAAAAACCGGCGTTTTCAAATTCCTTCGATCTGAAGAGCGTTCTACGAAAACCTCCGTTTTAGTGACGGATTAGTGTGGACGGCAGGCCTAACCCTAGAAATAAAGCCGCGTTTTCAAATTTCTCCGACATTTTGTGGAAGAGGCCTTAGAGAACTGGCCCCGGTTGTTCAAAGGCTGGATAACGCTATCCACCGGATTCAGCGGATAAGTGTTGACAAAACAAACCACGCTATCCACTGGATAGTGATTTATCCGGTGGATAGCGTTATCCACTTTTCAAACAACCGGGGCCTGGATTGCAAACTGCTCACACACGGAAAAAAATGTTCAGGTTGAAAAATATGCTTCCTAATGTTTCACAAAGAAACGCGTTGCACTTAACAACTCCAAGTTCCAATTTGACAAGTTTCCTGGGTGAATAATGTGTCTGTTGTTGTTTTTCGTTTCGCGCCTCTGAAACTACAGCTAAAAGCGTTATTCAACTTGCACTTTCTATTTCGGCGAAAAGTGTATTCTCAGACGACTCAAGTGGAAGGGCTTAAACGTTCACGTCAATGGCGCTATTTAATTATAAATTATAAAAATTATAAATATGTCCTTTATTATGATAATCCGCATGCTTATAGAAATTGACTATCTCTATTACAGAAGCTAGTAGCATTATCACACCCTAATGTTCTTTAAAGGGCAGATAGGTTACTAGCTTGCCACTTCTTTTCAAGGAGAAAAGAACCTTTTTGATTGAAATGGAAATAGTTCTTCTTCCGCGGGAAATAGATCTGAAACCCGCATCTTGTATTTTGGGGTACAATATCAAGATTTTGTTTTCACAATACTTCACGGCAGTCACGCATCCAGTGTTTTTCACTTTCATATTTTCGCTCAAAACTCAAAAAGCAAGTAAAAGTGCTTATATGTTACAAAGACTATCATAGTCTATAATAACTGAACTTCTTCTATTACGTTTGAATTCACTTTCTCCGTATCTTTAAATTAGCAAATAACAATAAAAGCATAACTATGCAATATCTACCTCTTGAAATCCCGGCGTATAAATTCGCATATTTTTCCCTGATTTGAGCGTAAGGAAATTACAATTTCCGTTGAGAAATAACTTTGGCGGCTCTTCAAGAGGTTTCGCAAAGAATGGATGCAAATGACTCCTTCAATTCTCCGAGTTGGCCATATCTTGTGTACAGTATATTGGAGAAGCACTATTAACCACACATTAAGTCATTTTTACAACTTTTTAATTCACCCTTAAAACGAAGGATTCCTGCAAAAGAACAGTTAAAAAGGCAAATTAATACCAGCGATCTAAGATAAATCCCAAAAAGAACGAGACTGGTTAAGATTTGAGACGATTAAGAGAGAAACGAGCGCAAAAAGTGATAAATTGTGGGCAATTTTTTTTAAGATACGACATCATTGCTGGTTACGTAAAGCTGCAATATCACGATGAAGAAAGAAAATGGAAAGTTTTGCGTCAATCTTTACAAAATGGCCCCCAAAAACGTCGCCATTAGCTGGTAAATATAGAATTTGCTTAGGCCAATATCAAAAATAAAGAACCTGAAGTGATAATAATAAGTCCAATATTGTTCAGTTTTGAAAGATCTCTAGTTGTAGGTTTTGGTGCGATACTTTCAATCGTCATTGCACAGTTTCAACCCATTGTTCTTCATTTCATTTCAAATTTCGACGAGCGTTGAAGCACATATCAGATCTCTGGCATATCTAGACAGCTTGAAATTGTCCAACCGTAGCCTTTTTTCGTTTTATATACACTTTTTTATTTATTTTCAATTTGTGTGGAAACCATCCGGCATTGTCGGCGGAAATGAAGATTTTGCTTTTTACGAAATCCATAGCGCTGTTTTGTCTGCTTCTGACCGAGGTCTGTTCTTCGGAGAATTTTGTAATCGTCAGGGAAACACCGAAGGATTCTTTTACGATACCGCCGTCGAAATGTAACAAAGACAACGATGCTTTTGATTATTGCAGTGAATATAATGCCACAGGAAAACGTTGTGAATGTGTCTGCAATGACAAAGAAGCGACCTTCTCGGCTTACAAGCAGTCGTGGTCTTGCCTCAAGAATGAGGATGCAAGAAAAATTTTTGGTAAGCTGTGTTCTCATTCAGATTGTATTTTTTAGTTTAAATTACCTGAAATTTGTAACAGTTCTAATCACAGATAAGCAGGCTTAAATTAATTCAGTAGCTCTCAAAGCTTGATAAGGGCTCACAGAATCATCTTCCTTGGCAAAAATTGACGATTTAAAGCAAGTTTTGATTTCGTGTCCAAGCTAGTCTTAGTTCAGTAACATAGCAGCCGGCTTAATGTTTCTCTAACATCCTTTACAACTCAGAAATAATGTATAAAATAGCCATGTTAGTTCTAATTTAGTTGTCTTCTCTTTACGATATCGTGATATCTTTTAACGTATTAACAAGATTAGTAGCTCGCTTAAGTAATGACGTATATTTTACATTTCTAAGAAATATTATCCAATTAATACATATTGAGATGAAGATTGCTACCAGTGGCTCTCACGAGAGCTAAAACGTGGGGGATTGGAAGGGAATCAAGAGAATTGAGTGAATACTACCTAAGTAAAATGAATTGTATTCCTTAAATTTACTTTCTGTAAACGTAAAAAAGTACTTAAAGACATTTAGCTTGTTTTCGTGTCAGCCTTTGTTTTGCTTTTTACCAGTGACGTGTTAGACAAATGTAACCCAATATCAAAAAATTCAAGGAAGAAAAAGGCGCCTTGAAAATTTTTAAGACAAAGTATGCGTTCCATACCCCCGGAAAAATTACAATCCCAGAATGGAATATCCTTCCCCTACCGGTCACCCACGCAAATTCTATTGTTCACATCAAGACTCTCGTTTTGTTTTAGTGACTTCTGTGTTATTGTTTAGGAAATAGAAAACATGTACCGTGTTTCTATAGAGTTATACAAACACGAGTGGAAGTTTGGAAGAACAAGAAATGCTCTGCGAACACGAGTCGCAGGCGAGTGTTTCCACAGCTTTTTCGAGTTCTCCCAAACTTTCACGAGTGTTTCTATAACTCGATAGAAACATGGAGCACTTGTTTACTATTTCTTTTAGAAAACACCTTTACAAGAAAAAGGAAAACAACTTGTTAACTTTGATTATCAACATGTAAATTCTCTTTGCCCGCACCATCATTTCGTCAACAGCTCGTGCTAGTTCTGTCTCCATCGAGTTATAGAAACACAATTTTTAACCAATCAGCCGGCGTATTTTCTTAGGGCTGTTTTCTAATTAAGAAATAGAAAACATGTACCGTGTTTGTATCGAGTTATACAAACACGAGTGGAAGTTTGGGAGAACGAGAAATGCTGTGGGAACACGAGCCGCAGGCGAGTGTTTCCACAGCTTTTTCGAGTTCTCCCAAACTTTCACGAGTGTTTGTATAACTCGATACAAACACGGAGTACATGTTTTCTATTTCTTTTAGAAAACACCACGACGAGAAAAAGGAAAACAACTTGTTAACTTTGATTATCATAATGTAAATTCTCTTTGCTCGCGCCATCACTACGTCAACAGCGCGCGCTTAGTTCTGTGTCTCCATCGAGTTATACAAACAGGCTTTTTAACCAATCAGCGCGCGTGCTTCCCTAGGACTGTTTTCTAATAATAGTTAATAATTCACGAATGTAGTATGTTGCTGTAAATAGCAGCCGTTACCCATTAGCGGATTAGTAGCTAGTGTTAACTACGCTAATGAAAGATTAACGAATACAGCAATTTCACTTTCTAATAGACAAAATTTGACAACCCCTTATTTTCTTAAAAGTAAAGATACGAATAGTTACCTGAAATAGCACCGAAAACAATTTTTTATTGGAATGCGAGAAAAAAATTGTGCAAACACAGGTAAAATTTGAACATCCGTTTCATTTCACCAGTGCTTCCAACTGTTTCATTCGAAGTTCGAAATTTACTTTCGACGTTTAGTGTTAATAGAAATGAATTTTTTTTGAGAAGATATTTAAAAAAAGTCGTAGAGAAGTTTGCAATACGATGTAAATAGTCTTGGTACAAAGCTTTTGTTCACTTTATGCTAGAATTTCTGACGGATTCCGTCTTATAACATTCATTTTTTTACACATTTTTCAGGGTGCGACCGGCCAACATTCTTTAAAAAAGAGAAAGCAGACGACAAGATGAGCTTGCTAAAAAGTGGTGGGGGAAAAAGTATAGATTTGACAAAACTTAACTGTCAAATAAACAGGATTTCTTCATGGTACATCGATTGCGAGGGTAAAAAGGTCAGAGGAACATCAATGGAAAACATGTTTGAAGTTGAAGAAGACTCTCGTGTCTATGATTTTGAGGTAAAAACAAGCAAAATATGTCTAAAAAGTTCGTAGTTTTTTCTTTAGTCATTATTAGAATAAGTGTTGTTTGTTACATTTAGGGAAAAGGTATGTCAGAATATTTAGCGCGAGCTGGGTCTGGTGACTGTGTATGAGGTGTTTATCGACGGCACATTTTCGTTCCGCTTACTGACCTTCTCAATGCACCTATCAATGGTTTGCCCCAGGATGGGGGGGGGGGGGGGCCGGGCAATCCAGGGGAAATTTGACATTTTTAGGTTTTCAAATGTCAATTTCCCCATCCGTGGGTCTTCGTTATGGATGAAACTCCCACCCCTGGCGACCACAAATTGTATTTCTGTAGGCACAAATTTATAGTGTAGAATTATTAAAAAAAAAATAACACAGAAGTACCAGAAGGTAAGATTGTTATTAAAAGCACTACTTGCCATTGTTTGGTGAGATCTGGCACAGGTTTCTGGATTCATTTGTATGTAACACCTGGAATAGGTTGTATATATTCCGCTTTCATTCAACTGATGTTTGTAACGTAACTGAGGTCCAGAATTGACAATAATTTCATTAATTTGACATTTGGACTATACTAGCAAATCTATAAACACAGAGAATATAGAAACTTATGGCAGGGCTACATCTAGTGAAGACATGTAAGTAGGAAGTAAATTTTGATCTAAATGAGCTTTTGTAGAAATATTTCTTCTCAAAGCTGAAGGAAAAAAGACAGAGCCCTGATGGGCATAGAAAATAACAGTTTTGGTTAAAAAAAGCAACACAATACTCCTTTCCTTTCATTTAGAAATCCTTAGACGCGCGAAACTCGCTCAAATAAATTCTGGGTATTTTCCAAGATGGCGCTGCACTTGTCACTCATTCCCAGATTGTCTCAACTTTTCAAGATGGCGGTCGAGTCAAATTTCCCACCCTGGGGACCGTTGTGGATGTCAAAATCCCAACCCAAGAGCGCTTTACGAAGACTAATTCCCCTGGGTTGCCCGACCCCCCCCCCCCCCATCCTGGGGCAAACACAAATTGCCGCTTATATTTAAGCCAATCCGCCCATAAGCTCCTTCGGTTTTAAAGCCATCTACCTGTAAAACAAATATAACTTCCGCTAATAAGCCTCCTCTAGTTTAAAATGAAATGAAATCGGTCTATTAGGACGTTTTACGGTTAAATTAAAAACCAGTTTAAGAAGGACGTATTCGAACCGTTTGTTATTCCACTCATAAGCCCCTCTGTTTTTAAGCCCATCCAAAACCCTTTATTTGTCCACTGTTCAAAAGTGACAGTTTACGACATTCAAATACCATCTCGACTCTATTGTACTAATAATGCAAGACAGATTCCCAGTTTGTCTACTTAGCCCGTGTTTTCACAAGAGATGTTTACCTTGGTTTTGTTTTTACTTTACTGAAGTGAAGTTTTTAGTCGTGTAAATAATGGTAATAGGACTGAGTGGAGTCCAGTTCGGTCTGTAATCATACAAGCGATTAACAAAATCAGACGACCGCGAAGCGGGAGTCCGATTTGTTAATGTTACCAATTAATCAAAACTATGACAAAATAATTCGAGAAAGCAACAAAGCATCGATTGAGCGCTGAACGATTTTAAAACATTGCTATGAATGCTGAAAAACCCAGCAGTTTACTCAACAAAGCCGTTCACCGCAACATCGCGCGCAAAATGGCGCGTACTGTCCAATTACAAGCATGACGTGTGCAACTGTCCAATTAATGCACAAATCAGGCTGCTGATAGCCAATCACGTTCGAGAATTTTGTTATAGTTTTGATTAATACAGTAATAAACCTCGGTAAATGGCGGCAAAATCAAAAGTAAGCCAACCTAGGTTTGTCGACAGTTGAACGCCTGATCAGGCATGGTTTAGCTCAGTAACCGACGGTAACCGAGGAAAAACAGCAAGTGTCCACGCGTTCAGCGTGTAAGAGAAAGGTTCCTTCTGATATAACTAGGCTTCAAGTCAACGAGCAAAGAGGCTTAGTTCACTCATGTTTACGCAAAAAAAAAATCCTGGACTACAGTTTCCCTTTCATTGTCAAGCACCGTAAGTGTTTCCTTTCTGTTGGAAGTTCACCAGCTCGGAAGCGGTGTACAGGCAGGCGCAACTAAAAGAAAACCTACCCCAGAGAGAGAGAGAAAAGAAATCATAATCGAAGTCTATGGAGAAGAAATTAAATTGTCAGGGCGGTTCTGAATAAGAAGAAAAACCGTTAAACGTGCCCGTGCTCCGCGGCGGATGCTGTTTCAGGTGTTCTGCGGGAAGAGGCTCGGCGAGGTATCATATTTTTCTTGCCACTATTCATCTGCAAAGCTTTACATTTAAGGAGGGTTTGGGTCGACATCACCGCCTGCAAATTGTCAACAATCTGCGTTCGGCATTGGAGTCAGAAAATTTATAATTTTCCAATAGTTTCTGTGCAACATTGCAGCACTTGCTTTCTGAGAAAACCTCAAACCGCCCTTTGTATGCGGCCTACTTTAGTTAATTAGTTCCGTGTAAACAGCGTCGCTAATAACTGCAATTTAGTTACGAAACCACGGTAAGCAGTAACCGTAGTAAACTTCTCTCGTGAAAACACGGCATAAGTTGTAACGAAATGCGAATTGCGTAGAATTTTGATGTGAAAATATCATAGTAAGGTGGAGGGGGGGGGGGGGGAGGAAATTCCAAATCACATATAGGAATGCTTTTGGGACAAGTATAAACTGTATTATAAGTAAATTTACAAGGATATTTAAGATAGGGTGATAGGTCGATAGCCGTGTTTATATGAGAGTATATGTAAACGCGGTTGGGACAAGAAATATTTATGAAAGCAATGGAGGACTTGTTTCCTTGTTTACATAGCCTCGACTCAATACTCTCAAAATTGCGATGGCAACGTCAAAACCCCAAGATTTCAATCATAATTTGTTACCCATGATATATTAAAAGGTAGGGAAATCGTACACTTGTGAATTCTGTGTAAATTTTGTCAAAATTAAAAAAAAAAATTATTAGAATTTTCAAAAAAGGCGGTTGAAATCACTTCCTTATTTTACTCGTCACCATTTGATTAACCATAGTTCTAGTTTTGGTTTTAAACCTGTAGTCTTACGTTTTTAGTTTATATTGTTTCTGTATTTTAGAATTTTATTCATTAATTTATCATAATTTATTATTATTCACGTTAGTGTTTTGTAATGTTTTAAACTAGGTTGGTAATCTACCGACGAGCAGCCCACTCGCAGGAAGAATTATCAACCTGGGAATAAGTTGCAGCTCGCAAAGTCAACAAATTGATGAAGACTACTGTCTGTTGTTCAAGTTGACAGGAAAAACCAGCTGTAAGTTGTTGCCATGGTTACGCTTGAGAAATGCTGCAACTTCACTCTATAAAATTTCGCCGAGATTGCATTTATAGTAGAGACATTCGGAAGTTAAATAATAACGAGAGCAGAGTGGAATTTTTAAAATCGTTCATCATATCACGAGATTTAAAGCCAAATGTGACACGTAATCAGAAATAACTTCGTACTATTATTTGGCTATATTACAAGAAAAATGCCTTACCTTTGAAATTTTTAAAATGTTCGCTCTTTTCCGCGCAATATAGAGATATCCAACATCTTGTTTCAGAGCGAAGAAGCTGAAACAGTTGCCAAATATGGAAAATTAATTTCACTCTCCGCCATATACGGAAGGTCTTTCTTCGCCTTTTATGGAAACTGTGATGCCCTTCCTTAAAACATCCCTTATCCAATCATAATTTAGGGATTTGACGGCATTGTTACTTACATATAGGCCCTGCGACAGAAATGCAACCAACAACAAGAACAACAGGAGTGGTCGACTCGGTGTTAAAATCTGCTCCACCAGAGGTAGGCCTGGAAACGAATCCAACTCAGGTACTTGCTATTAAGATAACATGCAAGCAAGAAAAAAAAGATGATTTAGAGTCAGTTATTTTATAAGTTATTAATTTTTTAAATCCTGTATTGTCAAAAAGATATGTCCTTGAGCACTGAATTTCCAATACGATCTTTTGAAATCTAGTAAATAAACCCTCAAAATGATAACATTTGTTCCGTATCTCAAGGTTTTATTAATGTTGACAGGAGATAGTCAAGGCGAGTATAAATGAGGTGTCTTTTCATTTCAGTTGTTTGAAATATTAAGTAAAACAGTGATTTGCTTCCCCTTGAGTCAAACATATCCACATTGCATACGGCAGCTGGGCCCGCAGTACGAGTTGAAGTCAAAACTGAACTGTCCTACCGAAATAACACGATAATTGCTTTTTTCCTCGCAGCCAAAAAAAATAAAGACAATGCTTTAGTTGGCCTCTTCTAATATCTAACTTGGGAATTCCAGGTTTAATTTGACGTGTAACAGCATATTTTGTTCCTCTTTATTACATTACCTGGCGACACTGACGAACTACGAGCGAGCTGCCACGCCGGACGCCGGTTACCCATTTTTGGCGCCAAATTAGAAGCTTGGAGACACAAACTGTTTCATAGTTTTCACTTTTCAAAATCTGATACGGTTTTGGGAATTGTAAATCCCATTCGTGAATTTTTAATGCTATCTCCAGTGACAAAAGTTTCCTGATTTCAATGCCTTTCAAGGTAACTTACCTTGTCGTCAGGACAGTAAAGTTTTTTCCGCCTGCTGAATCCTGATTGGTCACTTCAAATTTCAGGCGCGCTAGTCGTATGCAAGAATATTTTGTGTCAAGTGGATGATTGTTTTGTGATGATTGTTTTGTGCACTACAAGGTGCAAATAATCATTAAGGTTTCTTTGTCGTTTCTGGCTCTCGATTATTTTAATCAGTTTTCTTGTTCAATGGTCACTTGCCAAAATTGGCAAAATTCCTGTAACTATTTCTACCCTGATTTTCTTGTTTTACTTTATCATCTTAAAAATAAATGCTTATTCTTCTCCCAGGTGTTTACTCCACCAAGTGTAGCTGCGGACCAAAGTATTGCTAATGACTCCAGCTCGGCTTCTCAGGGTGTGACTGTAGGAGTGACAATCGGTGTCATCCTTTTTGCCCTCTTGATTGGAACCTTAATTTATCGAAGGCACAACTCAAGGTAACCATTTAACAATTAGACCCGTAGCACGAAAGGGCTACGGGTCAATAGCCCATGAGGTGGAGCCGAATGGGCTATTGACCCGTGGCCCTTGAGGGCGAAGGGTCTAATTGTTTTAGTATCACCCAACTAGTCGGACAGAAAAGGCAATAACAAAGTTAGCAAACGCAGGTTGAAGAAATATTTATTTGGGGGAAAAAACGAATGAAAAACCAGCCAATTTCGCTACTCGATGACTATTACTATTAGACCCCTAGTAGCGTAGCCAATCAAAATGCAGGATTTGCATTAGTCCACTAGTTGGGTGATACTAAATCTCGATATACATCTAGGACTTTTGTGGCAAATTAATGTAAAACAATTTCAATATTGGTATATGTGTATATCTTATTTACATCGCTTCTTCCCCTATCAATGTGATTGAAACGTTCGGTTGTTATAAGTGGTTTGTGTTCAGTGGAGGTAAACACAGAGACAACACTCAATATGAAGCGGATTAAGGCCGAGGCTTGAATCTATCATCTCAGTAAAATAACAGTTCAACGGGCACGACCTGTGTCTGCGAGGTCACGGGTTCAAATCCCTTAATTTTGAAACGCAGATTTCATACTTGCTGAACAATAATGCATTTGTCAAATCCATATGTATAGCGCATCAGTCCAACACAAATTTAGAAAATGTTTTGGGAATAGTTATGCTTTAACGAAGCTCACCTGCTTAAAAAAGAACCTCTTTGGCTTTTTCTGACAGAAAACATCCTCGCACTAGCTCTGAAAGTCAAATTTCTCAGTCAGAATCAGGACCCCAGCCTCGTGATCAAAATGAGGGCTATGAAACCCTCAGTACCTATAGATCCGGTAAGTGTGATTATTTCATGTAACACCATAAACACGCAACCTTTCACACATACCGTAATGATCCATAATGGTTGGACTTAGCTCTCCCTTTGTAATAAGCACTCCCCCTTTCTAGTAAGCACTCTCTCTTGACAGCAGCTTTTCTCGATAAGCGCTCCTATTCCAATATGCTCCCCACCCCCCGTGGGGTGCATAAAACTAGACGGACCAGACCATAGTTAATAGAGAGGACTGGTTATGAAGCCCGGCAAACATCAAAGGAGCAAACAAAGATTCTAAGATTTATTTTGGAAGGTCCTCAACCATGCACAATCTTTTGTTTTGCCCTCATACACTATGCATGCATTATGTAACCAACATGTTTCTATTGGTTAGTTCCTCGATCAGTACTAAACATCTATTGTGTTTTGTGCAGGGTCAAGGCCAGAAAAAAGTTCAATAACATACAACAAAGAACTTTGAAGGGTTTCATAACCATTCCCCTCTAAAAAACTATACGACCAGACAAATGTCTGCTTTATAATCTGAACGTATTATTGGACATTATAACATTCAGAGACCCTATTGTTACAGTTATTGTTACAGGAAAAGTATTTGTTGTTTCCTGTCATAGTGTTACACCGCATAGTGTTGTACCCCATTCAGATGTAAGTGTTCAAAAAGATATAAGGGTCTCGTTCTTAATAAGCTCCTTATCTCCAGTAAGCGGCCTCCCTTGAGCTAGCAAAAGTAAATCGAATCACAACAATTCGATCCGTAGGCGTTTACCCTGGGTGAGCGTTAGTTGAAGTTATTCGCGCACCTGACAGCCATCTCAGAGACCTCTGCTCCTCACTTGTCACTCGTCATTAAGCCTCACTCTTACTCCCTAAGACGCGTTTTTCCTTTCACCCAAGCCTCGTCTGTGTTCTGAATCCAGGATTGAACTCACTTACTATAAGAAATGCACTCGCTCGATTAAACACTCCTGGATATATTGAAGTCTGATAATATCATGGTCAGTATTTGGACATTTGAATATTTTGACCGGGTGGGGTAAGGAGGATGGAAGGGAAGGGGAGGAGACAAAAGAGAGCCAGCCTGTTGTAATATTGTAAGCAACCTCGTTTTTTTTCTAAAAGTGGCCCTGCGAAGGAGGTTGTATTGTACATTGTAGTCAAATATAATAATTTACACATTTGTTCTTCTTTTTTAGCAATATACTCTTCAAATTACCACGTCCCTAACCGCAGTGGATCTGAAGAAGAAAGGGCTCATTTACGTTTGCCTCGCTCACCAACTGTCTCTAACGGACATGTTAATAATGGTCTTGACAGAGAGGAACCAATTTACAGTACCGTGGATGAATTATGTTCAGAATGCAGTGGTAAGTCAGGAGAATACGTTGATCCTGCTTCGTCTGAAAGGTCTCGGGACTTTGGTCCCTTCAGTGTGGAACAACGTGTGTATAACATGATGGAGGTCCTAAATACTAACACATCAGAGAGCCCTTATGATTATGGTTCCAATGAAGGAAACAACGATCATATTCCTTTGAGCGTGGAACAAAATGTGTCTAACATGATTGAGGACGAAAATACGGACACCTCAGAGAGCTCTTATGAATATGTCGATCCTGCTTCGTCAGAAAGGTCTCGTGACATTAGTCCTTTAAGTGTGGAGCAACGCGTTTACAACATGATTGAGGCCCTAAATACTTTCACCTCAGAGAGCCCTTATGAATATGTCGATCCTACTTTGTCAGAACGGTCTCGCGGTATTGGTCCTTTAAGTGTGGAACAATGTGTTTATAACATGATTGAGGACCTGAATACTAACACCTCAGACAGCCCTTATGATTATGTTTCCAATGAAGGAGAACAGAATCATGTTCCTTTGAGCGTGGAACAACGTGTGTATAACCTGATTGAGGTCTTTGATACAGTAACCGAGGATGAACCCAACAGCTCTGATCATAGTCACAAGGAAACTCCAGTGCACAACGTTCTGAAAGAACCTTTACCAAAGAGCGCAAGAGACACTGAAAAGACTTGCTTTGAAAAAGACCCTGTGTATAATGTCTTAGATCCAGAAAAGACAGAAGAACAAAGCAGTGACACTTTGTACAATACCAAGCAGCAGGATAACAACACTAACACATTTTTATACGCAGTTGCTTAAGAAGAAAACAAAAGGAGTAGCTCGAGTAGAACACGTTTCCTATCCATTTTCCAGGCGGGAAGTTCGAGCAAGTAAGCGAGCAAACGAGCGCGCCTGGCTTGAGCAACAAATGGGGAGATGTGGGGAGGGGTGAGCAAAAATGGAGGAGAAGGGAGAGGGGGGAAGAAGAAAATAATTTTTTCCCTACCCCTTCCTCCTGCTCATTATTTTTTCGCACTCTCTTGCTGCGTGCTTTTATAAATGAACGCCTGCTAGGCAGGCTATAAAAGGAGACGACGGTTTCGTTATCCTCAAAATCCAGGTATGAACTCTCCTTACTTATGCCATATATTTCTTTCTATGCAAGGAATGAGATTTTGGTGATACATCAGCATAACTGCCGTCTTTAAAGGGCTTGGTCACCTAATTTTAGGCAATTTCAGCTCTTACTGACTGGTCATAAAATTAACTAAAGATCCCAATTATAACTTGAAACTGTGAAGAACTCTAAAGAAACACAGCGAAACTAAAAACAGAAATGGGTGGGTAAAATTGGAGAAGATATTTTAAGGTACTTAATTTAACTCTTGTTTCTTTTGTTTGTCTGATAAAATGTAACGAGCAAGACAAACAAACAAACAAATCAACCAACGAACATATTTGTAAAGTAGTTCAGAAGTATGGTAAATACCGTTTTCCTGGCCATTTAATATTATTTGCATTGTGACATTTTTTATTGAAATTATCTTTATTTAGTACAGCTTGAGTTTAGATGAGGTTATGTAAACACGGAAAAATACTCTGCTGCTCTTAGCTGTACATAGTATCTAACTTGATAAGTAAAACTGAGCTGAAGAAATGTTCTCGTAGTTGTGTTCTCACAATTGGCCAGTGCAGTCCGACGAGTATGTAAAAGTCTCCAGATTCCTCCTTTGCTTCCAAGCGAAAAGAGAATCCAAAAATTAAAACGTCTCGCCAAGAAATCTTGAGATTTGTATGCCTAAGGGCTAACTGTTTGTCCCGTTTTGTGGTTAACCGGTTAAGTCCATTGAGAACCTCAAGATAAAGAGGTAGGAAGTGGTGAGCACCATCGTAGTAAACACTGGTACCCAGTCGTTTCTTGTGAAAGAATTGTAACGGGTTCCTATGCCATCCTTTTAGTTGATAAAGAGAACAAGATCCGGTCAAGTGATTGGTCGGTTGGTTTGGGAAGAGCTCTTCAGTTGTTGACGTCATAAAGAGAACTTTTGCTTTGAATCGAGTGATTTTCCCACGCTTGGATATATTTTCTTTCTGAATCACGTGACGCCCATGTGTGTTTGCGTCTGTCGTTATAGAGGTAAACCAGCGAGCGTGGTGCATTTAAGAAGCTTAACTGAATCAATTATTTGTCAGCAGGTGTATCAGCGCGGTCAGTTTTCTTCGAAGCTCATCAATGAGTGATTCAATTTCCATAGAAATTAAAAGCCTTGCAATAACAAGTGAAGTATTTGCTGCGATATGCACCCAACCAGCAAACAATACGAAAAAACACTTGGAAAATTGAATTGCTTGAATAGCTCTTTGCCTAAAAAGGGAGTTAGATCTTGTGTTTACGAGTTATATTGGCTGGTAGCTATGAGGAAGTGTCCATATTGGATTCAATGACTTCCAACGTACGATAAAAACAGACAGCTCTCGAAATGCAATAAAAACAATCGAAACCAGAAACATCTTTCAACGCATCGAGGACTTCAATTCATTTTCTTATGACAAGAAGTTTGTTCTACGATGAAAAGGCGCGATAGCTGACGTCTTTTCCAAGACAGTATCCTTTGCTCGTGAGGCTGATATTTTACAAAATGGAAACATTTAAGATCGAATTTACCGTAACAATTCTGATTTACATGATGCCTATCACTACATCAGAGGATTTCGAGGTTTTCCGACCAAAGCCACCTGGTGAGGATGGATGGATTTTCGGGACAGACTCGTTCAAGATCCCTCCCTCATTGTGCAATCAAGGGGGAATGAACTGTGCACATTTCAACGCCCGCAAAAAGAGTGCATGCCATTGTTCATGCCCTTACGGTGACGCTACTTTCATGTTCGACAGGAATGACTGGAGATGCTTAAACAACTTCCAGACTCGTCAATTGTTAGGTAACTAAACGAACAGGTGTATTCATAGTTCATCGGGATTATATGCTTAATTCTTAAACCATAAGAGTATCTCAAAATATAGTCGCTTGTTCTTTAGGACATAAAATCTTAAGTTCCCAGGACGATACGGTATTAGCCTATTTGGATGCTTTGAATTTTTATTAGAATGATTTCACGCAAGCGCGTGCATCTTCAAGAAGTTTGATATTGTTACATCAAATCAATCACGTTTCGTAAATTAAATAATGGAAACTTCTTAAAAATTCTAACAGCGTATGTTGCGGTTAAGCCCAGCGTCTTTCCATTTAGCAAAAACAAATGCACAATCACATGTTGTCTTAATAACACCTACGGTACGGAAGCATCCTTAAATTGGCTGACCAGTTTTTGTCATGTTCGGTGGTGCTGCAACGGTAGATCAAATGAGGTTCTCTTTCAGTTCCTGGCAAATGACAGAGAAAAAACGATGATCCTCATAAATTGTTTGATCATGTGCAGTCAAGTGTTCACTATGCATTTAAAAGTATTTTATTTTCTAAATTAGACTTGGAGGTTTGTAATTAATTAATTAATTTGCGCGGATCATCAATCTCATTAGCATGAATTTTTCAAATGAAACCGGCTCTGACTCGTTTGACGATTACCGCAGATGATACCAGAAGAATTAATCAGCAATCTAAGCTTTCCGGCCTTAAGCCGGTACATAGAAGTAGACTAGGTGTGCCAACGACGTTAAATGCTTCAAATTGTCGAGGGTCCTAAATAAATTCAATAACTTCAAATGAATCATGCCATGGCAAAATCGACCTCGCTCAGTCTCACAACTAGATAGCCAAATGATATGTATGATGCTGTACTTATTCAGCTTAGTTCAAAGCTTGGACACAACTCCGCGTTTTTTTTTATAAACTATGGACTTTT
>CM042756.1:25839753-25860569 GCA_022496165.2 Catalaphyllia jardinei
GTGGCTAATTCACATTATCAACTCAGTTGATAAAACCAAATTATCTTGTAATACTCCCACCGACGCAGCACCATAGTTTCTTTAGAAACTTACCCCTTAACTCAAAATAAGGTGGCTGAAGTCTTTTAAATATATAATAACAATGCCATTTATATTTTTATTTCAGGTTTAGCACCCACTTTACCACCCAAAGTTGGGACAAAGCCAGGAGAAAGAAATTTGAAATTATTTCCATCCCAAGGAACAGGCATGGATGGAAACACGGTAATTGATTTGAAATTTGAACCCAGTGCCTCACTTTCCATGCCTGTAGTCTTCACCTCAAAGGAGAATGGATTTGATATTCGACCGACAGTCTCCGATATTCGACCGACCGTCAATGAAGTTAAACCGACGGTCTCCGACGATCGACTGACAGTACATCTATGGCATTATCAGCAGTAACCATTGGCTAGATGTTTTGCAGAATATATGACCATGTCAAGGGCCTCTCTGAAATTTCTTTTACACTGAATCTAATCACAGAAAACAATAATTGTTTAGAATTTGACATTTATGAGATCACTTTGCCGCATTCTCAAGGAACTATCTCATGGGTATCGATTTCCAAAAGTTTGAATCTAAATCAACCATCAGAAATGTCTATATCGATATACTAAATCTCTAACTTGACTCCTGTTTAGAAACTGATGGAAGAAAGTTTTTTTCTGATCTCTGAATTAACAACAAAGAATAATTAACGTTCTGAGCAAGCTCCAACGAAATGCTATCAAAATCTTCGATGGGCTTTCAATTAGCCGCTTTCACTAGAAAGATAGGGATACCATTTCTCAAAACATTAATCAGGTACAACAGTCTTGAAAGTAATTTCTACATCTTTCTTCTTTTGTCTTCAGGCTCCCACCTTTACTGGCCGTGAGCAGGGTACAGATGATTCCAGCTCTTCACATGGCCTTATCGCGGGGCTTACCGCGTCCATTTTAGCTGTTTTCATCATCATTGGCTTCTTTGCTTATCGACGGGGCTATCTAACGTAAGTGAGCTTGCTTTAAAAGGAAGAAAAATATATTTATTCACCGCCGTGAGAACACAGCCCGAGGTCTTGACATATCTTGTCAGAAAAGGCCGATATTCGTCTAGTGCAGTCCCGAGTAAGATTGGTTAAAAAACGTTTCTACATGCACTACTGAAAATGCTTAGAAATATGCCGGACTGAAAAACATTGGAAACTTCGAGCGTACAATTCTGCCTGGGAACCAACTAAGCGTATACTCACGTCTGATTTTAAAGAAAGCAGAAGGAAAAGAGTGTATATTTTGTGCGAAAGTAACTTCTTCCAGAAACGTAAGCCACAAAATGACCAGAGGATCTTCAAGAGTGATCGTGCAGTTTCGTTCGAAACAGTGCCCGGTCCTGCCCAACACTTACCAGATATTGGACAGGGAATGGAGCACTATGATTGGTTGATTTTGCTTATTGGCCCTCTGAACTAACTTAGTCTTGAAATAACAAAACAGGTTTACCTCGAGCTCAGAATACTCTTTATCAATGTTTCCTATCAAATTGATGTTATTTGTAGTGACGATCGCGGTAATTTTCTTTAATGCTTTACATACCTTAACCTGCGTCTGCTTTGCGCCCTCGAGCTTTGTAGATGGTTGTGTTACACGTTATTTTAAGTGATTCTGAAACATACAAGCTTATTAAAGGCACTAGATCACGCTACAAACAAGATGGCTTTGAGGGTGCTATGTCACGACCTTTCTGTTTGGTGATTCTTGTCTTCTGATTGTGCCCTCAAATTTTTGTCGGCGATTACATAGAAAGGGTCACGCTTTCTCAGGTGTTTCTGTGACATACAAACCGATTAAAGGGGCTAGGTCACGCTACTGTCAAACTGCTAGGTCACCCACGCTGTGCCAGGTATGATTCTGTCAAAAATCGGTGACAAGGGAGTTGACGATATTTTTAGACGATGCGAGTAGATACAAACGGCTACATACCAACTATGTTAGCGGACGTTTGTTGATGTCCTGTTTTTGACCATCATTTTCAGATATTTTGTCCACAGCAAATTGAAGAAGCCCAGGCTGCCTCCCAAAAAAAGGGCGAAAAGAAAAGTAAGGAGTTTGAGTTACCATATTGATGATATGCAGCTGGTTTTACCGTTGACCTGTTCTTTCCTTCACTAATGTTTTTCAACTGTATCTATGTCAGAACACAACATCGGTGAACACACAATCAACTTCAGGGAGCACGGATGGTCAAGACAAATACAGGACACCCGACATCAGGCAAGCTTGTGAGTAAACAACAAAAATAAGAACAACAACAACAACAACAACTTAATTCGCTCTTGTACTTTACGCCACTTTATATATTTATATAACTTACACACACATATCTCTTAAGTACAAATATTGAGCCTGGAGGCTAAATAACTGGAACGTTTACGAGTTAGCCTCCTGTTGCATTAAGTTACTTCTGGGTAATTCAAGGAGACCTGAACTAAAAAAGTCAATAAATAAGCCAATAAATGAAGAAAGTAGCTTTTAGAACGAGGTTTCAAAGTGTCATTCTGATAGCAAATAAAGTTTAAATAAATTTTTAACAAGAACAGCAAGAACAATAATAGATTAGATAAAAACATGTTACCGGGACAAACACGCTTCTACTCAGGAATTCTTATATAAAGGCTTCACGCGTTGACAGAACGAGGGACTTGCGGCGAGCCGGCTCAGCTGGACAAATATTCCTTTCTCATTTCCTTTTCTTTTTCAATTTTATTTTTCCCTTTTATCAGTAAAGCTGGATTCGCGTGAAGACCTTTCATCGAAAGCAAGTGGTTAATTAATGACATAATCTACTATAGAGAGAGTGTATTTTGAAGTCTTACTTCTTTGAATGTTCTTTTTTCAGCAATTTATTATGCGTCAAATTATGTAGTCCCCCCTCCTGACAACCCAAGCCTTGAGTACGCTTCCTCGAGCCTTCCTGTGGGACTAAATACTCCTTGCCATGACAACAGAGCTGGTACCCAACAGTCTGTGTATAAAGCTGTCTATAAAGATCCTGATTGTGACAGCGGCCTGAGGTCCACAACGAAAGGTCCGGTCTGTGCTGATCAACCTGTATACAATCAAATGGAGGAGCTGTCGGTAAGAGGACCTCCGCTGCGGTCTGTCCAAGATCATGACCATGGTACCCAACAGCCTGGAGCTCATCTGAGAACTCCTATGAGACACCAAACCTATGGCCATGACAAAACCCTGGAAGCAGCTGGCTACAGAGATCCTGATTTTGCCAGCGAACTGAGGTCCAAACTGAAAGGCCCCATCCGTGCAGAGCCGCCTGTTTACACTCATGTTGAAGAGCTCTGTGTGCGAGGAGCCACTGTACCTGCCAAGGGTCGTGACAGTGGTACTCAACATCCTGCGAGTACAGCTGTCTATAAAGATCCTGATATTGACAGCAAATTGAGGCCCAAAAAGAAAGGTCCAGTCTGTATACAGCAGCCTGTTTACAATCATGTGGAGGAGCTCTCAGTGCGAGGAGCCAAGGGACCTGCCAAGGGTCCTGGCAATGATAACCGACAGCCTGTGATTACAGCTGTCTATAAAGATCCTGATTTGGACGGTGAACTGAAGTCCAAAAAGAGAGGTCCGGTCTGTGTACAGCAGCCTGTTTACAATCAGGTGGAGGAGCTGCAAGTTCGAGAAGCCAAGGGACCTGCCAAGGGGCCTGCCAAGGGTCCTGACAATGGTAATCAACATGCTTTGTGTACAGCTGTCTATAAAGATCCTGACTTAGATAAGGATCTGAGGCCCAGAAAGAGAGGTCCGGTCTGTGTACAGCAGCCTGTTTACAATCAAGTGGAGGAGCTGCAAGTTCGAGAAGCCAAGGGACCTGCCAAGAGTATTGAAAATGGTAATCAACAGCCTGTGTGTACAGATGTCTATAAAGATCCTGATTTAGATAAGAACCTGAGGCCCAAAAACAAAGGTTTGGTCTGTGTACAACAACCTGTATACAATCACGTAGAGGAGCTGTCAGTTCCAGGAGCCAAAAGACCTGCCAAGGGTCGTGAAAATGGCACTCAACCGGAGTACAATGTTTTGGAATCTTATCTGGAATGTTCAAAAAGACCTAGCCAATATGGTACCATGATGTCTTCAAAAGAGCTGGTTTTCAACACGATGGAAAAATCTGAGCCTAATGATACAAAGAAACTCAACGATTCCTGAATACAACAATGATCTCATCTTTCAAAGTTCGCCAGGACGAGTCTTACCATCTGTTGGGTATCTCAGCAGATGATAAAGGAAGGGGTACCAAAAATATTCAAGACCCTCCGTGCAACGTTATCGGAGGACCCGACCCAAAGTAGACAGAGGAACAAGTAGGTTTACCACTTGCCAGTGGCAACATACCCTTGGACAAATGAATTGGTCATTGTGAGGATGTAGTGGTCAGTTCTCGAGGAGGTTTATCATAGCGTCGGAGCAGATGATAAAGGGTACAACTTCAGAAATCCTCGATATTCAGTGTATAACAGGACTCTGAGTAAACATATAAACAGGAAGGTAGAAAAACGATTAAACAAAATGAACTGGGCCATTGCGAGGATGTAAAGCTCAGTTCTCGTCGAACATTACCGTGGAGATAAAGGTTGCAACGCCAACCATTTTCTAGATATCAATAGATGACTTGACCCAGAGGTCCCAGAAAACGCAAAAATCGATCCTTAACAAGCAGGCAAACTAACAAATTATATAGAAAACAATCACCTGGTCGTTGTGAAGACTGAAGGCCAGTCAGAGTTGTAACACAACTAATTTATTTACCACTTTAACTGAAATAAAAACGGTTTTGTGTACGCACACATTCAAATGCAAATTAATGATCGTGTTAGCAGAAATCCTGCAAACTATAACTCGCAGTAGCTACTACACCTTTCAATTTTGTAATTTTGTTTCCCCTCAGGAAAAGCTTTCGCAGGTTGTAAAGTATCTCTCGAGTGTATAGAGCGTTTCCCTCACGTGGCAAGATTAACGTAAATTTTTGATTGGAACAAAAGAATGTGCTAACACAGAAAAAATTCAACTCCAGCGATTGGTTTTGGACACCTACATACTGTTGCTATGGTAATATATAGTGTCCCGAACATTAGAGAAGCGCGGTCACTAATTATTGAGTCCTTTTCTATACCATGATTGTAGCATCAACTGGTTGTAATGACCGATCAAAATCTTCTTGGAAAGAACTGCAAACTGTTTTGAACCACCTTAAATCAGAGGAACTTAGGACATGTTTCTTTAGCTTCCGTTCAACTGTGGGGGTAACCAACTTATGGCAACTGTCATCAGCCACAGATTGTTTAAGGTAAATAGTTCTCCATGGATCAAAATTCTAGGTTAAAAAGATCTTGGTATCGCAAATTTACAAAAATTATAGTTTGGGTTAAGCGAAATTTCCCGCGAAAATCATAATCTATACTTCCAAGAATTAAAACACCATACCACGAACCCCCTCTTCTATTGACTTCCTAGCTTCCAACTCAGGATACAAAACTCACGGGGACAGCAGGAAATCATTTCCTAAAAATAAGAAAGGTACGGAAAGGTTTATTCACAGGTTTAGTATTGGAGACAGCGACCTCGGTCCCTGTCATTCCCCGCTTCATTTTGTAATGCAGTCAGATCTCAAATGACAATGAATGGTTTGATTTCTTATCTAACGCAACGTTTATTTAACTGGCGGTCAACCACTTGTGATTCAACACGAACAAAACAAACTTAAACAAAGCGAAAACAGTGCAAACTAAAATCCGTGATAATGACAGAGACTAACATTTGTAACGCGATGCTGGGACTGCATATCAACGGCTGAGATGCGGCTGAGATTCTGCAACAAATTAAACTGCTCTGGATGCTTTGATTTGGATACTGCTCTCAGGCCCGCACTGCGAAAACTCAAAAATACACTGCCCAAAAACTATTTGAATAAACTACATGGCGATACAAGCGCCACATTCCAACACGTCATGCAACATAATGCAAAATTTACTTGCTAAGTAACCAGGCGCATAAACCACACCATTTCAAGACGTTCTAACACTATTGGTTGCATTGTTTACATTTACGAAGGCTTGGTTTCTTACAGAAATGCTCCAGGGCTTGTCAGGAGCCTATCAATAGAAGCCTGCAACTGCCCCGTATTTCTGTCACGGCGTTTTTACAGACCGATCTATTTTTAGGTTGAATTTATCTCGAATTCAGATCCCCACAGGAACCTCAGTGACCAATTGCAATTAAAAGCACTGATTAATATTGGTAGGTCGACATGATGTCGACATGTTCACGTCAGGCCGCATTGTGTTATCCTCACCGATGCGTGCTCATGTAAACTGGAACTGGCCTATTTCGAGGGAAAAATATCTAAAAATAGACTGGTCTTTAAAAATGCCGTTGCATTGCCTTATTATGTTAGTTGCAGGCTCCTAGTGATGAGCTCATGGGCATGTTTATATCACCTCTGATTACTTACCTAAGCATTTACGATAAACTCTGATTGGTTTCTTTTAGCCGTTCGAATTTTGAATACGGACTGCTAAGTTGGATCGCTCCCGAATTAATTTGAGTAAATTGATTTTTCAATTCATTGCAAAAAAAATTATCATGCAGTTTTTGGCAAGTATAATTTTTTTATGTTCTTGTTTGACATTCACAAACCCCAAATAAGAAACGGAAATAAATGCTTACCCTACCTAGAGAGAAACTACTGCATAATATGAAGATAAAAGGCTGCTCAAGGCATGTGGATATAACCTCTGATTACTCAGTTGCCTAGTTATTTTCGTTGAATTCTGATTTGTTCCCGTAGCAGTTCGAATTTCGCAATATACGGACTGGTAATATAGACCGGTCACGCATTAATGTTCGGCGTTATTTCGCATTTGGAAAAAAAATAGAATCAGTTTTTTAAAGAGAAATTTTTTCCTTCATGTTTGGAGGACAATTTCAGTTACATGTTCGCAAACACACGTTTTTCTTACAACAGCAACTTACATAGAATGGATCGCCGAGACACATCAATGTAGCAGCAGATTTTAAAAAGAGCCATGATAATAAATACTCTATCATCTAGTTTGTTTGGCCCGTATTAGAGAATATTGGTTTGGGTTTCTTTTCTTGGCAAGTTTATGGACCTCACCTGCTGCTCGGTTCATAAACCTGCAAAAAATAGCATACGGACCTCGCGTTAGTTCAATAACATTAGGTAGGCGTGCTCAAACGTGGTTTTTCTCATCAAAAAAGTTTATTAAAAAGTGTTTATACTGAAATAAACTCAAGGATATGGTGTAGCTTACAACTGCAATGTTCTTTGTGTTCGACAAGAAACAATATATAAACAAAGACATAAATCCATTAAGAACCACCTGTGAGGTAAACCTTATATTAAAGTGATGCCATTAAGTATCATTTACCGTCGTTTCGTATGATAATTTCAAACGTTCTTTAGAACAATCAGGGTTGACAAAGATAGTTCTTATATAACAAGAACGAAAGTGATAAAAGTGTTGAGCTTTTCGAGGAAGGAATCATTGACACCAACATGATTGTGCAAAGACTTTTTGTTTTAAAGAAAACGTGATTAATCTTTTTAAGGGCGGAACTTCAAATTTCACTCGCGAGTCAACGTTTCATTCAGTAACATGGAGATATTTAGGATCGAGTTTATTTTGATCATAAATATGTACTTCACTGCTACCACTATATCGGAGGATCTCGAGATTTTCAGATTTAGATCTGATGGAGACGATGGATGGGAACAAGGCACAGATTCGTTCAAGATTCCTCCGTCATTGTGTGATCAAGATAAAAGTGATTCCATGAACTGTGCGAGATTCAACGCTGACGTGAAAAGTGAAGATGATGAACGTTGCCTTTGTTCATGCTCTGACGAGGACGCATCTTTGATGTTTAGTAATAACGAATGGAGATGCTTAAAGAATGATAATGTCCTTATCTTACTTGGTGAGTAAAAAATTCTCTTGGGGTTAATGACTTAGAAGCTCATTTTCTAAAAGAATGAATGTTAACTGATCCTACAACTGAGTTCACCGTGTTGAAATTCAGACAATAATTGGCAAAACTTGAAGTTATATTTCCGTAAGAACCATACCATCATCAAATAAAAATATCATCATGCTAGGTAACTTTGAATATGTACATTGAAGCTGAACGAGACAAAACAGTAATACTCATGAGAAAAGGAAAAGGTATCTGCTGGATTAGAGTCTTTTGTCAAGGAAAGTTAAGACGTTGATGTAGTGGTATGCCTTATCTTTGTATACTAAAAGTTCCAACTGATGTCGCAGTCTGGCCGTGGGGTTGGTTCCGACTCTGATTGTGTAAAGTATATTTTGTTACAAGAGTTAGGTGGAAAATTGTTAGAATTCAAGGTATCCGGTAGATTTCACAAAACGCTATCTCTGACAAAGAGAGTGCAATATACAAATATTTGCACGCTTACGAGTATACAGTTTTCATAAGTAAGTTTTTGTAAACACTGTATTTAAGAGTAAGCTAGTTTTTGCCAAAATATAACTTCAGGTTTTGTCAAGAGAATTTCAACACAATGAACAGTCTTGGATTATTAGATTCAGTCTATATGCACTAAAGACTAAAACTATCAGGTGTAATGCTTCTTCCAAAAGCTCTTATTATACAACGATTGGACACATAAACAGCGCACGAAATGTTTCATTAGATGCGCAACAATGCGAGAAATGAGTGACATGATTTAATACTTAATTAATACGTCAATTCATCGAATGTTGTTTTACTGCATATTAGCCCCAGTCATTTAGCTCCAACTTCAACAGTGACATAAATTATGCAAAGTTTAGTTTTGTTTAGTTTGTTGTTCCGTTTTCCCTGAGCAATAAACTTCTCAGACCTATTAGTTAAGATATTAAACTGACATAGAGCCATAATAAACTCGCAAGTCATATATTGTGCTATGAGTTCTTTAAGCACTTTTAAAACAAATCGACGCACGTCAATGGATGAACAAATAAACAATTAAACAAGCGTATATAGGTAAAGGTTTAGACGATTTCGTACGGGTAAGTGAAGGAGTTCCTTCAGTTAAGAATTCTTGCTTTGAATGATACAATTATAGTTGGATTCTGATTTTACCTGAATAAGCGAGAATATCTAACTGTTATGCAACTGTTAAGCATATATGTTTAACTAAAAAAAATATGAAGGTAAAAGTTACCCACAATTAGAGTGCATTCGTTTGGACTGAGTCATCCAATATCACTCTCGGATAATGGTGCATCAAAGGAACCGAGGAATCAGTGACAAGTGTGGATTCACCTTTTCCTTTAATGCACGCGATGTGAGTGACTGGCTTTGATCACTGATCCTGATTCAGATCACCCCAAATGAACGCACCCTTAATTTGTCTTGCCAAAAAGGTGACGAGAGCAAGGAAAAAGTGTGAAGAAAATAACGAGCTGTGGGCGTGTACTTTTTTCCTCGAATGATACAACCCCGTCTTTGGTGGTTTATAATAGAAATAGGAACAATCAGGGATTTTCTGAATGTTCAAACTATAAGGACTCTTATTTAGTCAAGAAATGGGCTTTCGTTTTTCCATGAAACGAATTTCACAGAACACTAAAACACGCACTCAACGAGACTACACGGTAGGATAACACCTCCCCTAAGGAGGCACTCACTTGTAGTCCTAGTAACAAACACCCACTAAGCAACACTGTCAATAAAGAGAAAACTAGATCATGGCTCCAACTGAACATGGGAACACTGCATTTCAACACACACAGAGGGGACCAACCGTAGGGGCGTTGTTCTCGACGTATATTCTAAGTTAGCATCGATGAAGGAGCCTTTAAATCATTCGTTAATGCATGTTTTGGTAGGATATGACCAGCTGACGTACACTGGTTTTGATGATGATGATGTTGAGGAAGATGATGATGATGATGATGATGATGAGGAGGAGGAGGAGGAGGAGAAGAGAAATGACAATAATCTGCGCATGTTGAACATTAACGACCGCAGACCACTGTCTCTGGCGCCATGGCCTCAGTGTGTTGTAGATCAAGACTCGTCCTGGTATATCAGATGCGATGGTTCAGAAGTTCCATTCAGGAGCAGCCTGTTTACAATCCAGAAAACTAATGAAGATATTCCTTTCGTTATCAAGGTGATAAAGAAATAACCATCATGATATAATCTCGTCTTTGTCTATCAATAGAATAGCATTTTCATCACACATTGTTAAACTATAATGTGGTCATTTTCAATTGGTACTGGCGATGGACAACATTTCATCCGAGACATGTTTTGTTATTTAACATAAGATGAACCTCAAATACCCGAGGCGTAGCCAGGATTTTTCAAATGGGGGGAGGGGTGTCACACTGTGTCAAAGTGAGGATACGCATCAGAATGTCATGACGTTTTTGTCACCTGTTGTAAGTTAGAGACAGGCAAAAATTAACGATAAAAACCGACGTCGCGGTGTCTTCATGACGCCATTGTCAAGGAGAAGTACAAATACAAAGTTTGTGGCAAGGTGTAACAATAAATTAGCATACAGTGTTTGAAGCTAATTACATAAATACTTTTGCGCGAATTGAATCGCTTTTCACATTCATAGTGGGTGTTACGTCTCTGATGAAAAGCATTTCATTCACCAAACAATTGAACTTATTTCTACACTTTTTCAGAATGCTAAAACGCCTGAGTAGGTCTTTCGGGACTTCGCCGTGCTGATCGTGCCGCAAACTTTTTATCTTTTACTTCAATGGCGCCATGAAGACTCTGAAATGTCGGTTTTTATCGTTAATTTTTGCCTGTCTTTGAATTACCAAACCTTTACTGTTGTAAGTTGTTTGCTTAAAAAGGCTTCTAAAAGAAGGGGGGTCACGGGCACCCTAGTCCCCCCTAGCTACGCCCCTGAATACGTCATATAGTTTGTAAAAGCTTGAAAAGCGAAGAGCCCGCTTGCAGGCCAAAAGCATTATCATAATTTGCACGGCATAGAAGCCTTGGTCTATCAATAGTCCACTACTATAACATTCTTGCTTTTTATTTTGTGTGATTGCTCAATGAAATCTTTCTCATGAGTTTAACAACCCACTGAACTTTAGTTATCAATTCAGTCCATGCCCTGAGGAAAAAAGTATCAACTTTCGGATGTTGCAAAGGGCAGTTGTCAATGAATCCCCAATATAGCTATTTGCTATTTTTGAAAAGGGACTAGGTTGATACTCAAACGTTCAGTTGCATAGGGGTGAAATCTACTTTCCGTGATTATTATAATAATGTTTTTTTCCAAGTTTGTTTTGAGTTGGTTTAACTGGTATCAGTTCATATAAGCAATTTAATATCGTTTTAAAATGTAGTTCACTTTCTTTTTAATCTAGGCAAATATATCTTGTATCAATTAAGCACAGCTTTTTATTCAGATTATTGTTTTTGTTTACAGGTTAACGAGGGCGTCCCAGATGCCGAGGTTTTAAGAGGACGCATCGTCAATTTAGGGATCCGCTGTACTGTTATTAATAGCATCTTTACAAGAAAGAGATTGTTATTCAAATACGAAGGAAAACTCACTTGTAAGTGCAATTTCCGCTGTCTTCGTGGGGAGGGGGGGAGGGGGAGGTACTCCCTGGAAAATTTATTTTAAACCCTCACCCTATTTATTTGAAGACCCTATTTACGACCAGGCCCTTAAAAAAGCTATTGTTTATGGACTTATCAATAATGATTGAAAAGTAGCTTCTTCTAAAAGAAAATACCAAGATTAAGACTAGAGCGCAAAACCCATACTCTATTTTAGACCAAAATGGCCAAAATCGATACACTATTTCTGTCCAATACCTATTGCCCATATAAGAAGGTATCTCCCGAACGTCCATATTGCATTAATACACTATTTTTGTTTGATAGTAAAAAAACAATTTCATAATCATGCTACTGTCTTGTCATTTAGGCCCTATATCAGCTTCTACAATACAGTCGTCAGACACAACTAAGTCTCTATACGCAGCTATGACATTATCTCCATCAGCAACCACAGGCTCTATCGTTTCCCCGACCGTCATCAATATTCCAGAGACAGCCTCCGACTCTTCAGCGACAGTCTCATACACTCCAACAATGGATCCCGAAATTTTATCGACAGTTTCCGATACTCCACCGCGGGCTGTCCCCAGTATAGTGCTGATAACACCAACACCAGTTTCCAGTGCCGACTTCAATACTTCACCGACCACCATCAATACTCCACCGACCGTATCCGAAGTTCAACCGACCTTCTCCGATAGTCTACCGACGGCTTTAGTTCCTTCACCGCCGACGCAAGATACCATGACAGTCTCCCCCTTTGAGGTAAGGAAAAAGTGATGATTGCAAAGAAGATAAATCTTTTTCTGGCCGAACTTGAGAACGCGATTAAAACTTGTCATACCAACCCTTCACATTCCTCAGCTATTTTTAGCTGAAAAATTTGCGGACTCGAGTGGACGGTAAGAAGACCTAGTAAAACGAAATTTTATATTTTTCCAGTTGAGAAAAATATTTTTTTACCATAGTAGATATCAAATCTACTTACCAATAATCCAATTAAACTAAGTAAAACAGAACTTTGAATATGTTTTGACAGATGTGATGTTTGTTTTTATAAAAAAAAATATGGTAAGGTGAACGAAAGAGTTTTGTTCCTTGGAGAAGTGATTAAGCTGCATTAATTATGCATTAATTATGCATATCGCCAATAAGATTTGATAGTGTTTCGAAAGCGTTAAAGTTTGAAGAGAATTGATGTTCTCCCATTCCAATCAATTCAATTACCTTTCTAGGATCTAATAAAAAGAAGAGGAGCTTGGTAAGGAGGTTACAACTAGTTCTCCAATTCTTAACCCCCTGCGTATACTCTTTTACCCCATCACACAATCTTTTCTCCCATGGAACGCGTGACAAACTCAAAAAGCATCTTTGTAGAAGGTTACTTCTATTTTAACAGCGACTGCGTTTTACTTTCTCGTTTCCAGGTTCTGGACCGTCCTAACACCGGCAGCCAACTGAGCACAGGAAACAGCTCCTCATCTTTAAGCTTGGGCCTTATTGTAGGGCTTCCTGCCTCTCTTTTAGCAGTTGTTGTCTTTGTTGGTGTTTTGGTTTACAGACACCGCCGTGCAATGTAAGTGAATGGGCCATTTACTTATTCTTTTGTGCCTTTGTGTCAAAAGTGATTTTCCGCGCGAAACCATTAATTTGAAAATGGTTTCCCCTACAAATTTATTTTCATGGAGATCAGACACATTTTCATATGAAGAATTTTGCACGAGGACTCGGTTTGAAACCGAGGCACTAGGTGTTTCGGAAATGGCCTATTCTGACTTAGAATAACTAACGTTAATTCTCTTCCTGTTAAATGGCGCTGGCGATGATTTTACTACGATGTGCTAACACGTTTTCACCTCTAGCTTGGTTTCAGTTAAAAGCGGCATCTTTAGACCTGACTGACAGCTCACGTTTGACAAAGCCTTATTTTCCTTGCATTTGATAACATATCTACCAAATGTGTTTTACCATTCAACATCTTGTATTCACGGTAAATAATCGATCCTATACTCTTTCAAAAAATGTAAAAGAAAGTTACACAACCTGCACTGTAATCGTTTTGGAGGTTGGAGAATTGTTATTTTTGCAGATATTGTTTACAGTTATAGTTTATTTATTTTTTAATTTATGTAGCAGAATGGAACAATTTAAAAAGCAAGCAATAATTTCCTATTTAAAATGTATGTGTACACAAAAAAGTATGTACTTGCTGTTGGTGTATTCATGATCAGTAAATTTTTCAATGTATACAGGAACAAGCCCTCTTCGAGTACCAACAGTGAAGAAGGAAAGGTAATGGACAGAAAATCAGTACAGTAAAGTAACTGTATTACCAGATCATCCACGAATGAATGCTTCTCTGTAAATTTTCAAGGACATAGCAGATGGGAAAATCCTTTACAACAGTTGACGTATCAGTCTGGAATTCCATCCCACATTCAGTGAAATTACAAATTAAATCTAAATAGGCCACGTTTGATACATCAATAGTCTAAGATGGCTCAGAGGCTTTTGGGGGAAAGGCCTATATTTGGTGTTGTTTTTTCTTTTTGGTGTTTCTTTTCTCTTTTCCAAGAGTCCTTTGGGAATCGAGGGACAGAATAGCCTTAAAAAAATCTTTGCAATTTTGACCTGAAAGCCTCGGAGCTACACTACTCCTCGATGTGTGAAGTCTCGAAGTCTCCAAACTGGTACAGGAGCTCTCTAAATTACCATAGTTCATTATGTGTACATGGGCATGTGTTACACTGTTACTTTGCCTCTAGGTTTTTCTATTGTTGATTTTACCTTTTGTAATTTTTTAGCAAATTATTATTACTTTTTTTCTTTTTTCCTTTTTTAATATAAAGTCTCGATTAGTGGTGGAACAAGTTGCGGGCAAGCAATTCTTTTCACTGTATATGTAACAAAATAAAAGAAAATCAAAGTTAAAAGTTTTTATTAGTTATTTTTAGTGATACCAACTATTTATGCAATGGGTTACGAGTACTGCCATCCTCTAATCCGTACTGTACTGTACTTGTTTCAGGCAACGGTGATTGTGAGCGCACAAACAAACTCAGGGTATGGGCTGAATGATAACAGCGCTTACGAAGAAGTGCCACGTAAGTAAACAGCGGCATTAACATCATCAACAACAATAGCAACAAATACATAAAAAAGAACGACCGCCAACCACGAGAAACACAAAGAAAAGTAGAAAGACACCCACAACAACAAAAACAACAAATACATAAAAAGGAACAAAAAAAAAAAAAAAACGACAGCCAACCACGAGAATACCCCAGCAGCACAAAGGAAACGATAGAGAAAACAACAGCAGCAGCAACAACAACAACAACAGGTCGCTAGATGGATGGGGTAACAATAAAATGACAACAACCACAATCAGTACTACAGTGGAAACAAACAAATTAAACGGCAACAGCAAAAACAACAAAAAGAATAATATAGACAGCAGCTACATAACCACCCTAACATTAAATCGAATGGGAAAAATGGCTTCAAGAAAGATCTTCCTGCACTTCCTTCACGAGAAGTTTTTTTTTATGTTTATATTATTACGAAGTAGTCATACGGTTTTTCTCGTTCAATTTGGAATTAATTTTCACTTGTGAGTTTTTAAAAGCATGTTAATTTAAACAACTTGAGCACAGTGGATATATAAAATAACCAATATAAAATACACTGAGTTTACCGTATCGGCGCCCTCGAAAAAACGCCGCCCTCGAAAAAACGCCGCCCTCGAAAAAACGCCGCCCTCGAAAAAACGCCGCCCTCGAATAAACGCCGCTTTTACATACATACGTTTTATTTTGTTTTCAAATTAAAATTACAATTTTAACATGCCCGCGGGTAGCTATGCTAATCTAGGCGGGTCATGTTTACACGAATTATTAATTATATACAACTAGGTACAACTAAATACATCTGAAAGGAACAAGAGAACTAAAGAGACTAAAATTAACAGCAATGAGTAGAGACCACTAATACTTTAATGGTATTACAAATAATAATTAACAACAATTATAATAAGAGGCTAAAGAGACCACTAATAAACTCGTGAGATTTGATTTTTTTTTATTAACACTCACTTATCCTTAATAGCGTCGTGCACAATGCTAAAAATAGAGAACGTCACCAAAGACCCCCACATGACTTAGATGATTATCTATCTTGATTTATTATTAACTTTGACATCGTTTTGTTTTTCAGCAATTCATGTGTCAAACTATGAAGAGCCATATTTCAACAGTGACACACACTTTTCCGACAATGACCCTCAGGCAGATCATGCATATGCTCCTCTGCACTTTCCTGACAGCCAAAATATCAGCGGTCACGGAAATAACCAAGAACAACTTCACAGAGCGTTGGAGAATCCTGCTTGTGTTAAAGGTGTAAAATCCCAAGCTTATTCTCGTGCCATTAGACCTATCAGCATAGAACAACCTGTTTATAACCTCATTGAGGAGTTCTCACTACCAGGAGAGGATGGACCTGAGCAAGATGGTGTTAATGAACAGGAGGAGGAACTTTATCTTGAACCCGTAGATTCAGACGCAAGATCGTCGATAGAGCCAGTTTACCACACTTTGGAAGAGTAAAATAAAGAAACTCAGCGATGATTCTAAATTAATCAATGAACTGATCTATAACGTACTTGAGTAAGAGCCTTATCTATAAGTCCTAGCAGAAGGCAATAAATATGGTTCCAGACCGTTTGGTGTAATGTTTCAGACGAAAATATGTTTAAGAAATATCGAGGTATTGATAATTAACCCTTATTAGCCGAGCAGGAGGTCTGTATGGGAGAATCTTGACCGAGGTCAACTTATTCTGCTAACTGAGTTTCTCCGTCCTCTTTACTTTTTTTTTCTCATCAGGCTTTTTGGCACTTCCATAACGGCATATTGGTAGGAGAAAATAGTAAATATTTTAGTATAGTTTGCAATTTTTTCACCGCAAATGTAACCGGTCTAGGTTCCGTTCTAGATGGGAAACCCTAGACCGCTTTAAATATCGATTTCAGCCAATCAAATTCGTGAATTCGGTAGTTCCCAGTCCTTGTGAGACAGTCCTATAATAATGTACAGTTTTAAAAATACTCTCTGTGACGGAAAACAAAGTTAACCAATGTCTTAGTTGTTGCTATACATGTACCAGAGGTCGTAAAAACCTGCAAGTAGAGGGGATTGAAACAGAGTTTTTTAAAGTATTTTGATCATCAATATTTTTTCTAAGTTTGTATAGGTCTTTTGTTCACTGAGCATAGTTGATGTACATTTACCACCCGAGTCACGTGTCAATGCAGACTGATTTGGGAATAAAAAGATTTGAGCTTTTTAGATTCTGGCGCCTTGCAAAAATGGCAGCATTTGAAAGCTTTTTTTAAAACAATAAACGCTAACTAAACAGAAAACAGTTCTATTTTATTTTGATATTAATATGGTTACACCTCTTCTTTATGAACGTAGCACCCACGTAATACCGACAGCTCTATCTATATAACTGACCACTCACTTGGTTCAAGAACGACTAGATATCTGTTTTTATTAAATTCTCAGCTCCGACTATTGCATTTCTAGCTTTTTGATTGACTAAAAAACTCCGACTATGAGCCAATAGTCGGAGTTTTACGTCATATGGAAAATAGTGCGCCAAGTTTAAAACTTTTCGCTTTGTAAGATTGTGGAAATAAAAACCGGCGGCAAAACCCGGTTTGAGAATTTACCAAAACAATTATTCCATTCGCCCTTGTTGGATATGGAGTGATTATAACCAACTCGCGCTACGCGCTCGTTGGTTATTTTATCACTTCATATCCAACGCGGGCTTCTGGAATAATTGTTATATATCGATTAGTAACAGCTAAAATTTCGATTGACCTGTTTTTGTAATTATTTCATGCTGTATTTAAATCAGCTGTTGGGTCACAAATCTTCGAAGTGATACACTCCTACTTTTCGTTATTGCAATATTTGTTTGTGCATCGCGAATCCTACACGTGAAACTTTCAAAAGTTTGGTATTAAATTAGAGCACCGCCTCCCATTAGTTATATAGCTGTGAAAGGGTGATTTATTTATGCGCTTAAAGTTAATGTCACGAAGTTTTATTTAGTCCTAAAATTATCTTCAGTAGAAATCTATTTGCAGAAGTGAGATAAGCATGTGCAAGTTGGTATTAATTCCAAGTTCCAAAACGCTATGGAGACATTGAAGGCATTTTCTAAAATGGCAAGTTTTTGAGACCTGATAACGGCAGGGTGCCAATGTGACCCCGCACCACATTCACTATCTTGAGTTTATTGCTGCGAAAATAGCACTACCTCAGTTAATATTCAAGCAAAAGTGCTCTTTTCAACGTCTGGTAAACATCCTTGTATCTGTAGGTTAAGGGGTGTAAGTGACATTTTCATTTGATGCAATCAAAATCATCTGACGTTATTCAGGGCCACAACTTTTAGCGAGTTTTACTACTTTCACTTGTTTACTCGTGCACGGGCAATAAGCACGAACACAAAGCAACACTCTCACGTGTACGATAAAGGGACTGGTGCTTTCAAAATATTTGATAAGCAATGGATGGATATGCGTAATTTTAAGGTGGTATCAATATAGTATGGTACTGTTTCAGAAGGGGGCATTTTTGGAACCTCGTGTTTTTCATTTTAGGCCGAAATTGGAATGCCCTAAAATTTCGGAAAGCGTCGCGGATAAGCTTTGATATTTGAAAGAATGTTAGTTTTCAGGAACCCTGAGCGTATTTTGGGAAGGACTTGTTATTTTCGAAAGCAATTTTGCGAGAATTGGTGAGTTTATAAAGAACCGATTTGGGGCAGTCAGTATATATGATGAAAATGATGTCGGATTTTTTTAATCTCGAAACAGACCTTTGGTACCCATGTGAACTCGAAAACAACTCTTTGCAGTTCTTTTCAGTATAAGGCAAGATCAGCATTAGGTTTTACGTAGAATATACTATTTGAAAAAATCTCAGAACAGAACCCCCAAGTGGATCAGAAAAATGAACGTTGATCGATCGATTTTTGCCATTGGCTTCACGTATTTATGATATTGAAATGGTTTTAGAAAGCTAGAGCAGTTTGAAAATTCTTGGTAATGAATATGATGTTTCTGAGAGAGCTTAATGGAAGAAAGTAGCTCTTTCTTTGGAGCAAGAAGAAACTTACAATTCGATTCTGGACCGAGTAAAAGCTGAATTTGTTCCTTCTTGGAAACCATCAGTTCTCCGATTTGCGTCGTCGAAATTAAGCAAATTGTTGTAACCCATTTGCAGCGTGTAACATTTTGAGATCTCCAGACATATTGGTGTTGTTTTAACCCTTCGATTCTATGTGAGTTAATACTACAGTTACTCATTTTAAACATGAAATGTCTCCACCAGCCCTCAAAGGAGAAGCAGCACCCTCGGCCTGACGATCATCTCAAGCCAGAATGGTCTACTACACAAAACATGAAAAATGAAAGTGAGAGTTCTGCGATTTTTTATGTTGACATTTTTTTCAAACACCTTGAGAAGAACATTGCAACGACCATCTCTCCATTGTTGATAGAGGACTGTTATAAGGCACGGAAAACAACAAAGGAGCAAACAAAGATGCCAAAAATCATTTTGGAAGGTCCACGACAGTGCGCAATCTTTTGGTTTGCGTTCATGCACTTGCATGAATTACGTAAAAATCGTGTCTGTTGGTTAGCAACTATTGCGTTTGGACCGTTTGGTTCACGGTCAAGACCTGAAACTTTATGAGGTTAATGGTTCATAACCATTTCGATCTCTTAACTGTATGATCTTTTTTATTGGCATTCTGTTCAGTGGATATAAATAAAGTGATATATTGGGTTTTTTGTTAGTGTTGCCTTGTGGAATTACCAATACAAAGGATAGATTTGATTAAGGCAGAATAAAGAAAGTTAATAGATAGCTCAAGGTAATTAGACAAGGCCCAATCACGATTTTTCTTCCTTACAAGTCTTTTCAAATCAACACGCTTCAGCGATATACTAAATGAACCATGATCGCAGTTGAGAACGAAACTTATAGGCAGTTGTAAAAATAGCGGATTGCACCGATATCACAGAGATAATGGCTTCAAATCACGTTCAGATGAATTTTATTCTGTCTAAGTTGTGTTCCCACTGGGATGATCCGTTTCATACAGTGTACCTTACTCTCGCAGTTTTACCATGTGATATTTTATATATTCGTTTGCTTAAATCACAGTGATTGCAACAAAACCTCAGAGCAGGCATGCTCAAAGCTTTTGCCATGACAACATAATTATTGTATTTTGTTATGTGCCTAGTTTCCGTTAGGAATTTCAAGCAGGGGAAACCTTGAGTGAAACAGTAGTCATACGTATAGCTATTTTAAGGTGGGGAAACAACAAAAATACTCATAATACATATGAGATAGCTCTACATTGGGGAGGGAAAGGATCTTTGTCATAGATTAAAACGTTATTAAAACTTCGAATGTGACTGGCCTATTGAACTGTCCGATAACAAACTGTTCAATAACAGTGTCCAATAACAAACTGTCCGATAACAACTTGGCAAGTGAATTAGTGGAAAAATAAGAGTTTTTTAAACCAATCACAATCGAGGAAATTTTAATTTTTATGATTATGTGTGAAAAAACACATCTCTATCAATTCTAATTCCTAGGTTTTATTTTACTACTTCGTTTACCGCTGAGAATGCAGACAAACGTTTACCCACTCTAGTCTTTGGCGCGCGGAGAGAAATTTCACTGTGGTCTACTTTCTGGCCCTTCTGGACTTGCACATTGGATATTCGCTCTTTTTGGTATTTGGGATGCTGGGGCTCGACAGTACTACAACTCTGCGGCAAATCTTTTTACGCTTAGTCGCAGAAACTCGAATGCGCCTTACGTCCTGAGGGTAAGTGCGCAGTTTCAAATTAACTTGGCTTATCTTTAGCCTGTTTCAAGAGCTTTAATTTTCCGGGCAGATTTAGAGGGGTTGGATTGGGTGGGTAGCCACACCCCTTTTGAAATAATCATGAAATGGTCAAATTTTTCATGCAACATTTGTGGGTGCTGCATGATGTTGTAGTCGTTTGGCCAGGTTCGTGCAACAATGTTGCGCCAGGGCATGCGCCCT
>CM042756.1:25863169-25940669 GCA_022496165.2 Catalaphyllia jardinei
AAGAAAGCACTCAAGACGTATCTTTTTAGAGAAGCATTTCTTAAATATTTCAATTGTCTACACGATGTATACAATTTTTCTTTAGATATTAAGGCCAGTTTTTATTTTTTACGTTATTCATATAATTGTAATTAGTTATTAGTTAATTAGTTATTAGTTATTATATATATTAGTTATTATTTACTTGCTATTAGTTTTTTTAATGAATTTAGTTCCGCGTAGGTGAAAATGTATATTGATACTTGCGCGTTATAAGTAAATAACTTATTATCATTATTATTATTATTATTATTAAAAGAGATTTGACTTTATCTGTTTATCCCGGCCATTAACTGCTAATTTCGATTGAAATTTTTTGGTACTTACTCCATGCATTATTTCGGCAGGAGCCCATCACAAGGAGCGTGCAACTCCCATAATAAGCCAAAGCAACGGCATTTTTACAGACCAATATATTTTTAGACAGATTTTCCTACGAATTAGGACAGTTCCAGCCTACATGAGCACGCTTCGGTAAGGAAAAAAAATGCAGCCTCACTTGAACATGTCGACATCATATCGACATGTCAACATTAGTCCGTGCTTGTAATTGCAGTTTGCCACTGAGGTTCCTCTGGAGACTCTTATAATAAGTCAAAGCAACAGCATTTTTACAGACCAATCTATATAAATTCAAACTAAAAAAACGCCGTGACAGGAATATTGGGTAGTTGTAGGCTCCTAGTGATGGGCTCCTGCTTTTGGGTCATAAATCTTCAAAGCGATAGTACACTTTTTGGTATTGCAATGTTTGTTCGTGTATCACAAATCTTACACGTGAAACTTGCGAAAGTTTGCCTTTTGAAAACGGCACCGCCTCCCATTAGCTATAGCTGTGGAAGAGTTTTCAAGAGTGATGTATTCATGCGCTTGACCCTTTCAGTGCTAAGGACGGTTATAGACGCCCCGAATGGTAGTGCTATTTGTAGCACTTTTGACGTCATCAATTTACATGTCAGCAGATATTCGTGATATGCATTTAATAGAACTAGGATAGATCTTTCCACACAACGGTCGGTTTTGGATATCGACGGCATTCTGACATAGAAAATTAAAAAAACGTTATCAGTTTTGCTGCAACAATGGTGGTAAAATAGCCGACTATACCTATAATTTATCAAGGTCCAGTTTCTAAGCTTAGCCAGAAAAAATATGCCACGCAAAAGGTAGTGAAAGTAAAAGGACCGAGAAAAACGAAAGAAAAAGGCCAAGAGAAAACGGGTAATAGCAACAAAAAAAGTTTTGGCATGCAGATTTGTGAACCTAATCGTCGGGAAATCTATCTTTTCGGTAAAAGGTAGCTTTTTCAGCAAAACTTAGAACCCTTTAGTGTTATGGCAGTAGAAAAAAACTGATTTAACAGTTAAAATCGGCCGTTTCTGTGAAAATTTAGCAGTAAAGGGGTTAAGTTAATGTCACGAAGTTTTATGTTAGTCCTCAAATTATCTTCAGTGGAAAACTATTCGCAGAAATAATAGGAACATGTGCAATTTAGTATTAATTCAAAGTGCGAAAACGCTATATAGAAAGAAAATAGCATTTTTTTTTAAATCACAAAATTTTGAGAACCGATAATGGCTGTGTAGCAAACGATGACCCCACACCATATTCACTCTCAACTATATTGCTGCGAAAATGGCCCCACTTCAGTTAATAGTTAAGCAAACGTACTCTTTTTCAAGTCTGGTGAACATTTTTGTTCCTGTTTGTTAAGGGGTGTAAGTGACGTTTTCTTGTCATGCCATCAAAATTACGTGACGTAATTTAGGGCCACAGCATTTAGCGAGTTTTACTTGAAAATATAAGTTTCACTTGTTTACTCGTGCACGGGCAATAACCACGAACACAAAGCAACACTTGCACGTGTACGATAGGGACTGGCGCTTTGAAAATTTCTAATCAGCAATGTATGATGGGAGTCCAATATGGTCGACTCTCAAAAAGAAGAGTTTTAGATATATTTGAATGCAAGCTGTGCGAAGTATTGCATCTTTGAGAAATAACTTTTTCTTTGAACATTAAAGCGATCGAATCACCGCAGCAATGAAATACATAGAAACATTCTAAATGGGGCAGCTTCTAATTTATTGTTTATCTCTGAAAACTAATTAGGAAAGCTGCGCTCTTTTTCTCTAGAAAAGTTCCCCGTCTCTGAGCTCAGTAGTACAACAATGTAGTCATTTGGAAAGATTTATTAGGAGAGAGACTTTTAACCTAATTTCCGAGAATCTCTTGCGGTGATTGCTTTTGCTGTAGTAACGCTTGTATCTATATTTCATTTCTTTGCATTTTCGTACACGATGAGAAAAACTACTTGAAAGCCAAGTGTTTTTTTTGAAAGAATAATATCAGTTCAGCGATAAAGGTCCACAAGCTCAGGCTGTTAGGAATTTTGTCGCCAGTTCAACCTGAATCTTACCGCTAATTACTTTTCTCGTTAGTGAAGGGAATGCACACGACCTTTAACAACATACCTTTCGCGAGCACAACTGAGGAAGTAAACTGGGATTCTCATCTCGCCATCGAGAACCTTACAAACTTAGTAAGTGACACCGCCAAACCAGATATAATTCTCACAGTGAATAACGTCATCAGTTCTTGGGAACCCAAGATCATTTGTCGCTCTGGACAACGAGTGTGCAGTTGGAGCTTTCCACCTTTCATCAAATTAGAAATGATGATGATATTTTTGGCTTTGATTGTGCATTGTTGCATCAACTTTGCATCAGTGCAGGCCTTCGTGATAACCAGGGTAAGCCATGGCAGAGACGCTTTCAAGATACCTACTTCAATTTGCAAGCCAAATGGCCACCAGTCTGGTAGGTATTGCAAATCTTTCTACGCGGTGGATGGTGCTCGCGATTGCTCCTGTATGTGTCCGGCAAAGAACGCGACGTTTGCTTATCATGATAGGCGATGGTCGTGCGTTGAAAACCGAAAATTGAGGAGGCATTTAACTCGGGGTAAGAAAATACTGTTTTTGAAAAAGATTCACATTACGTGGCTTTCAATGGTAAGTGTAGAAACAAAACTTTGAACTCAAAAAGGGGTCTTTTTAACTTGGAGATATATTTCATTTTAGGGTATCATCAGAATTGCACGACATTGTTTCAAAACGGGGCAATTTTGGAACCTCATGGTTCTCGTTTTAGGCCGAAATTAGATTGCAGTAACAATTTTGAAAGCCTACACACGCCTTGGTAAGAATGTCTTTTTTAGGGAAGCTTGAGCGTATTTTGGGGGACTTGATATTTTTGGGAGCAATTCTGCATATTAAGAATTGATGAGCTTATATTTGAAAAGAATTTCCGTCTAAAAAACCGATTTGGGGCATCGGTACGTCAGCAAAAGGATATCATAAAAAAAAAATATCATCTCGAAACGTACAGGCTCTTGGTACCCATGAACTCGAAAAGTGTAAGACAAGATCACCATTAGGTTTTAGGTAGAATCAGTAAACAATTGGAAAAAACCTCAGAAAAAAAGCCCTAATAAAAGGATAAAAAAAATGAACTTTCATCGCGTTGTTGCTATCGACTTCACATATCTACCAACAGTAAAACATATTTATTATATTGAAATGCTTTTAGAAAGCGTTTCTGAGAGAGCTTAATGGTGGACAACGCGCTTTCTCTGGAGTAAGGAAAAACTTATAATTTTAATGTAGACTGAGTAAAACTTGAATTATTTTCTTTTTTGGAATCCATTTTCGTTTGCATTCAAAATTAAGCAAATTGTTGTGACACATTTTTAGCGTCTAACATTTTGAAGTCCCGAGATATATTTGCGTTGTTTTAAACCTTCGATTTTCTGTGAATCAATACTACAATTATGTAATGAAGCATGGAAATATGCCCCCGCCCCCTGAAAAAGAAAACAGCACGAAGAAGATCGCATCGTGTCAGAGTGCTGTTGTGGTCAAGAATTCAAATATGACAGTGAGAGCTCTTCGATTCTTTATATGTTTACCTTTTTTATGAAACACCTTGAGCAGAACATTGGGACGAAGGCCTCATTTATTGACATTCTGTCCGGCGATGGACATAAATGACGTGCATGATATTGGGTTTGTTGTTAGTGTTGCCTTGTGGAATCACCAAAACAAAGTATAGATTTGATTGAGGTAGAGCACGGAAAGCTAATAGATTGCTCAAGGTAATTAAAAAAGGCCAAATTTTGTTTTCGTTACGAGACTTTTCAAGTCAACACACCTCAGTAATATACAAGACTATATGAAAGATTAACACAATTGTGAAGGAAACTTATAAGGCATGCGCTGTAACGAAAGTAGCGGAATCGAACAAATGGCTTGGCTGGTTTGAGTCATGTACTGATATCGCAGAGATAATGGCTTGGAATCCCGTTCAAGCATGATATTATTTTCGCATTTTTTTTCGTAAGTTCGGTGGCCTCATGGTTAGTGCGCTCGACACCGGAGCGAGCGGTCTGGGTTCGAGTCCTGCCGGGGACGTTGTGCTATGTTCTTGGGCAAGACACTACTCTCACAGTACCTGTCTCCACCCATGGGTACCGGCGAATTTAATGCTGGGGGTAACCCTGCGATGGACTAGCATCCCATTTAGGAAGACTAGAAATAATCCTAGTCGCTTCATGCTTTCGAAACCGCCGGATAAGCTCTGACCTGATAAGCTGGCATGTAGACTTTTTCTAATTCGCGTTCACACTGCGATGGTCTTTCATGTTGCATGTCATTCTCTCGCAGTTCAGCAATATGATATTTCATATATTTACTTGCTTAAACCACAATGGGCTACCAAAAACCACAGGTGGCCAAAACAATGACCAGTTGCTATGACAATACTGTATTGAAATGCAATTGCACTCGCCGAATCGGCTCGTGCTGTTTTAACTTTTTGAAAAACTCAGTCGTTAGGTGCTAATTAATTCCAAGTTGAACGAAAAAACCTTATGATTACCTATACAAATTATGCGTGAATTAATAAATACATCAATGTCATTTTTTATTCATAGGTTGCGATTTTACTGCTTCGTTTACCGTGGAGAATGCAGACAGACGTTTACCCACTCTAGCCTTTGGCGCGCGGAGAGAAATTTCACTGTGGTTCATTTTCTGGCCCTTTTGGACTTGCACATTGAATATTCGCTCTTCTTGGTATTTGGGATGCCGTGGCTCGAAAATTTTCTTAAGACGGTACTACAACGCTGCAGTGAGGCTTTTCACCCTTAGTCGCAGAAACGCCGATGCGCCATACGTCCTTAGGGTAAGTGTACATTTTCAAATTAACTTGGCTGCCTATTCCAAGAGCAAGTTACAATATCCATACAATGCAAGATACAAATGAAAGTAGAATATATGTAGAGGAACCGAAGGGAAACTCGTGGTGAATGTGGTAATCAAGCTAATATTTCAATGATGGAAATTAGCAGAACGTGGATGAATATTGCTTTGATTTTAGGTGTTTTCATTCTGCCGCTTCACCAACACTGTACTCCTTTGCAGTTGCATTTTTTTCGATTGGACTGATTCAATTTTTGGGATAACATGAGACTTTCTCTAGTTTATCTTTTCAAATCATAGGAAATTAAGAAAAAAAACGAGGGAGAACAAAATTTCAGGATTTTATTGCCGGCCATTCGAGGAGACGGTTTGCTAAGCACGTTTAATTTGCGAGATAACCTCAGAGTACCTCATGTAGTAGAGCCCTGCTTGTTTCAATACCTCTCCTCGATAATCAGGGTAATAAATTTAAATGGGTGTGCAAATCTGAACTGGGGAGACTTGGGTTAAATAGATATAATTCTAGGTGAGTTTCTACTACTCGTTCTTCCATCTTGATATTAAATGTAATGTTGCACAACTGAAAAAAATGACGTGCTGAGACATTGTAACAACAGGAAGCTTGAGCAAAATTTTCAACGATTTTTTGCTGATGCGGTAATACAAGAATGATATTTTTAACAATGTACAGATAATCAAAAATATTTTGGTCGTTACTTAGTGTCTGCCTATATACGAGAACATTGTTAACAAATACACATGATAGGAACACTTACCACCGTTTTCGTTGATACGCGACCTTGGAAAACAAAACACATGCGGAAACGTTTCCAAAATTTCCGTCAGTCTTGCGTGTTATGGATGAATCGGATCGAAATCCACCAATCACAGCCCGCTAGCATGACGTAAAGAAGGTCTGAAGGTCACACTAGTCGCTGTAATTGGTGGATTTCGATCCGATCTGTCGATAACACGCAAGACTGACAGGAATTTTGCAAACGTCTCCGCAGGTGTTTTGTTTTCCAAAGCCGCGAATCAAAGTAAACGGTGGTAAATGGGACAATAATATCCGAAGATGACCCATCGAAGACTGCTTGCGACGAGTAGCGGAGTATTTCTGAAAAACGTTGAGGTGTTGGGAAATGTTGTCAAACAACATCTTGAGTGTTTGATATACCTTCTCAATTGAAACTAAAACTAAGGAGAAAACGGAACAATAAAATCGTAAAAAATTGTGCATATTAAGATCAGATATCTAAACATTTTGATGAGTTACTAATGACTTTGTGAAGTATCTACGCAATTTGCGAGCTACGAAAAATTCTGTCGATATTCAAAAGATGATGGATTAATTGTAAAGCTAGCTATCAAAATGCAGCCATTTTAAGGTACAGCTAAATCAAATTGTATGAGAAGATGTGGGATTCAGTATAATTTTTGATAAATGTGATCAGGAAGCCAACACTGAGCTGGGATTTTAGAACCAAGATACCAATGCGGCTTCAGTTATTTTGTTTTTTTTTTCGTCTCCCAGCTAAACTGTGGAAGGATCCATCTAAGTTTATGATTTACCGCTATAAGCAAAACTGTGAAAGTTAATTTTGATACAATGTTGCTTTCCCCACAGGTAAACAACAATATACCAGGGACCAAAAGATTCCGGGGGAAGATAATCAATTTGGTTATAAACTGCAGAGTGTCGCAAACTACACAGCGGGTACAATTTGATTCAAGCTGCCTTCTTTTGAAGCTTGAAGGAAATACCACATGTAAGTTCGACAGATCAACATTTAATCTGGGACGCGGGGGGAACTCCCATGTGCAAAGTTTGAAGATGACGTCATCTCCTTTAGTGGTGAAAATCACGTGCACTTACTTGTAGGGTGGTCAGGATGAAACGCCACTATTTTTAGCCTTCAAGGTCATCGTAAGGTTGCAATCTAGGAAATAATGCAGTATAACAACGCTGTCATTGTTTGTTTTAAAGTGGTATCCTTTAGCAGTCTAATAAAGCTGGAACCACACCCAGATTGGTCTTGTTTAGGGTTTAATTCAAATTATATGGCAGCTAATACGGTCGGTACAAAATTATTTAGACTGTCTGTTTACCTAGAAATTAATAGAGCAGAATAAAGGGCTGTACCGAATCAAACACTAGTCATGTCTAAAATATTTCAAAGCTTAGACATAAATTCTCCGCACCGAAGACCATTTGATGATTACAATTCAATGCTTATTCTGGGAATTTGGTAGAACATCAAGATATTATTCCTTTTGAGGATGATGCTTTTTCTAATGCCATCATCACCAGTGCCTGCTTGACAACTGTAAGGGGAAAATAAAATTCTAGATGGATATTAGATACCCCCGGCCCTGGAGGAAGTCCTACGTTGGAAAGGTCGGGGATCCTCGTCGGAAAATTTTCATAAATTCCCATCAATGGCTAATGGAAACAGGTCTCCACTGGACTAACATGATAACTGAGAAAATTGTTGTTGTTGTTGTCGTGGTGTTGTTGACATTTGAATGTATTTGTTTCATTGGCGTACACATCTCTCCATAGGCCCTGTGTCCAACACGACTGTTACAAGGCCTTCAACCATACATCAAATGCGAACATCTTCAGTAGTGCCATCAATGCCACGTATAACAGCTTCACATACGTTTATCTACGCTTCAGTCATTCAGCAAAACGTTTCAGGTGCCATCATGTCAGAAACTCCATCACAAACCCTCGCTATTAAGCCAATGATCTCCAATCTTGCCCTAAATACCTCGGATTCTTACTCGATCTTATCCAGAGTTTCGACATACCTCGGGAGCCCACCAAACATCACCTCCACTTCCGAATCGGCAGTTTCATTGACAGTACTCACTGCCCAATCAGCTGTTAGCAAATTTTCACCGGTAACATCCACGATCCACCTAATCGTCTCCGAAATTTCCGCTACACAACCATCCATCTCCGAAATGTCACCCATAGCAACCACTTTGCAAATGACTGGGGATGTCACCCAACCGACAACCTCCGATGTGGTACCTAATACCCAAAAGCCTCGCTCCGGGATTTCACCGACAACATCCGACGCGTTATGGACGGCCTCTGAAGTCTTAGCGCCAGTGCCCGACACTGAACAAACTGTTTCTAACGTCTCACCGACGAAGCCCGATACCACACCGACTGACTCCGAAACTTCAGTAACGCCACCGGAAGATCCTGGTACTTCACAGACACCTCGCATTTTTCTCCGGAAGACACACAACAATAACCAGACCGTCTCAAAATCAAATGTAAGATACTAAAATATAGTATTATAAATGGAAAGCAGTAGGACTCATTCCTATAGCTATTATAGATATTATCAAGTTTCCGTCTCATAGAGGGGAGTGAATAGGCGAATGCAAATCTGCCGATCAGTGCTTTTTTTTCGCCAAATCCGTCTATCCGCCAAAATTTTTGTTCAAATCCGAAACCACAAGCACATCCGAAAACAGAAGTGTAAAGGTTCAAAGGTAAACTGGTACATGTGAATACCACTGTTAGTTTCGCCCAAATAGTAAAGAGGGCAACATGCTTGATGACTAAAACACAGTACATTTCCAATAACAATCTCACACCCGAGTTTAAATGAACTTCTTTCGAAACAAGAAATAATTTGGATGAACTCATTAACATTCCGACCGAAGCTGAAGAAAGAAATATAATCCAAATTTCGTTTAGGACTCAAGATCCGAACAGTAGGACAGGCACAATCCGGAATCCAGGTCAAAAAACATGATGATGAAAAGGACCGCAAACGAAAATGCTGCCTGTGAACGCAGGATCTGTAAAAGATCTGATCAGCCAAAAATAGAAAGTAACAAACAATGATGCAAGGTTGCAATTGTTGGCTTTCAGTTTGGACTCTATCATGTCGTTGCCCCGTTAAGCTTTTTACGCAGTATCAGCCTTGCATCATTGTTTGTTACTGATCCACGATTCTCTGTGTTTTCAAAGTCCACCAATCCGCTCGATTTACCGCAAAACTTCACAATCCGTGCGATTTTTTAGGCCAAATCTGTCGATCCGGAAACCTATTCACTCCCTTCTCTTAACTTGTGCATTTGGGAGGATGTATCATTGTATTTTGTTGACCTTGTTTTATATCGATGGCCGCTTTTTGTTAACAGTAGTAGTATAGTAGTATAGTAATTCTGATATATAAAAATACGCAATGACGTCTGGATAAATCCTTGTGCGTGGTTCTATATTTCGTTTCATAAATTTCCAATTCTCCTAAGCTTTCTCTCTTTATATTAAAAAATCATTCTACAACCTTCGTTAAATTATTACCAATTTTTGTCATTTTTGTTGTTGTTTCATCTAGGTTCCCCCTACTATCAACCAGGATCGTGAAAGAAGTATAGACCAAGAATCTTCTTCTGTGGGCCTCATCGCTGTAATACCTCTTACACTCATAATCATAGCCGCCATTGTTGTCAGCCTCGTGTATCGACGTCGATATTCAAGGTAACTTTGAAAAAGCTATAGATACTACTGTTTCAAACTGAAACCCCATTCTCACGCTTAAAAAATCGGCTCGTCTAGGCACGTTTTTGGCAACGTGCTGATCCTTTTTGTGCACGGCACTCCAAACGTTCATCATATAAAGGAGCTCAATCACAGTACGTTGAGTTGTTTTGGCCGCTTACAAAAATACCCTTAAACTCAAGAAATCGTGAAAGAAGTAGAAAAGCAGGTAGAGAAACACCAAAGAGATAGTGATAAATCATAATAGAACAAGGATGGTTAAGGATGAAGAGGATGAACACGGATTTCCATCACGAATTTGAAACATTCAGGATAAACTTTCGAAGGACTACAAATAGGAAAGTATACTTTCTTTAAGTTAGCTGGTGGGATCAAGATCGTTAGGTTCGAGGTTGAAACCTTGTTATTTTGCATAACAAGACCCATATCATGTTCGGCCGGGAGAACGTCTGACAAAATGCGAACCTGTGAGAATGGTGACAGCAGTTGTCATTTATTGCTGCCGAGCAAAAACTTGGGATTCTAACAATTGCCCTATTAGTAGTGATTTTGAATTCGAAGGCAAATGTCTGATTAATGCGGAAGTGTAATGAGGGATGTCATTACAGGCAAGTGACTGACTGACTGATTGATCGATTAATTAAGTGCTTGAGAGGAGACTTCTAATTTGTATCCCATCCTGGGGACGAAAGTACTTTATCGTAGGCTTTGTAATTAAAGAGCTTAATTTAAGCCAACCGTTGCTTTCACACCCTTTCAGTTCTGATTTTTATTTCATGTTAATTTAATTTCTGTCAAGTGTAAGGGTCAATAAAAAGTTGTTGTTGTTGTTGTAGAAAGAGGCTGCGTTCGAGGTCAGACACCATCAGTGAAACGACAATGGTAAGTATATATTAGAGGAGCCACGTCACGGTTTTCACATCTTGAAAAGTTTAGTCTAAACTTTTCAAGTTCGCTGTTTGCAAATCCGTTTCCAATCTTCCTCGTGTTTAACTACCCTTACTTCTTTAAAGTTGTTTTCGTTGTTTATGAGTGATTTCAGTAATTTGGCCAGTGGCCAAAATAACAAAACACCAGGACTGAGTATCTTTAAGTACGCCCCACGCTTTCTTTGGCTCTAATCTGTATCAATATTGCATTTGTCACAGGACACATTGGTAATGAGCCCACAAATACACCGAGCAATCCCGCCTGATCATGACAGAGCGTCTTGCAATACATTGGAGTCCAAGTATCCATGTAAGTCGAGGAATGGCTCCCAGATACGCAGACGTTCTGTTACGCAATCTCACATTCACAAGGATTGTATGCACCAGTTCGATCTCTATTTGTTAGTGCCTGTCAATAAGCCTCCTGTGACAGCTCTCGATCCTTTCCGTGTTCAAGTTTACATAGCAAGGCACCGTATGAACAGCATAACAGTTATTTTGCAGGAACTTCTGCTTATAGATGTATGCATAAATCTCCAAAGTTGATTTATTATGTGCAATATGGATTCCCTCCGTCCTATCCTACTTCTTCCTCATTAGGTCCCTAATCGAAATACAGGAAGCCTCCCTGGATCTTTATAGGGTCTTACACAATTAAATTAAACTGTAATGTAATCAGAATGCGTCTATGTAACTCAGAGCATCCCCAATCTGCCCTGTTTGTTTGTTAAGTCGTTCTCATTTTTTCAGATTCACTCAATGCGTCACCTTTTGAAATCCCTGAATACGACACACCACTCTCCCAGATAAACCTTTCCTTGGAGGGTAAAGACACACCATGTCGCTGGTATGCTCCAGCACACATTGCTAGGAAATGTCACCCAGGAAACACCCAAGTGCCATTTGATTACGTTCTTGAAAAACCAGTTACAAACAAAAATCCACTAACGGACCACACGAAGGAAGACAATGGACGAGAAGAGAATAATAATAATAAAAACAAAGACCCAATCTATTACGTCTTGGAGGGACCCTATCCGGAAGGTGTAGATGGGAATGATCAATCTGGTGTTGTCTCCTCGGACCCACTTGACGAAGAACCAATTTACTGCACAGTGAGAGAGTTTTTTCGGGGTTCCGCCCCAAAACCTAATTCTGAGGTCTCCAACAGTTCCAATGATGATCCTAAATGTGAAGATGAACCAATATACAACGTTTTGGAAAGACGATATTTTCAAGGCTCAAAGGTTCCTGCTCATTATCTTCAAACCTCCCCTAACGGGCCAATTTTTGGCTCAATGAAGAGGCCTTCGTCTGCCTCGGACAATCAAGATAATGTTCCTAAAGATGCAGATGAACAAGTCTATGATGTTTTAGACAGAAGATATTTCGGAGGCTCAAACGTTCCTGCTCATTATGTACATATCGCTTCCAACGGGCCAATTTTTAGCTCATCAGACGTTCCTTATTTTTATCCCTCCAAAAATGAAAATGATGGTCTTAAATGTGCAGATGAACCAGTGGAGAAAATTTTGGAGGAGTGTTATCTTGACGGCTCGCAAGTCCCCGTACATTATGTACGGGTCTCTCCGAATGGGCTAGTCTTCAGTACTTTAGAGAAGGTATATCGAAACTCCTGCAAAGTACCTAACAATGATCCTAAATGTGAAAGTAAACCAGAGAGTGGAAACATTGTGGAAGAACGCTATCTTGAAGGTTCAGAGATTCCCGAACATTATGTTCAATTTTCTCCGAACAGGGTAGCTTTTAGTACTTTAGAATTTCGAAATGCTCGGAAAGGATCAAACTATGATCATAAATGTGTAACTGAACCAGAGGTCAATTCCCGCGACAGACCAGCTTTGAACATTTTGGAGAAACTTCATCGGAATTCTGACAAAGGATCTAAATGTAGTGGAGGTGAACCAAATGGCATCGTAGAGGAACGCTATCTTGAAGGTTCAGAGGTCCCTAAACATTATGTAAAAATTATCCCGAACGGAGAAGTTTTCAGTACTTTAAAAAATGTGCATCAGAATCCTAGCAAAAAATCTAAAAATTATCCTAAATGTGGAAATGAATCAGAAGGAAGTATTGTGGAGGAGCGTTACCTTGCAGGCTCGGAGCTCCACGAGAATTATGTAGAAATTACTCGGAACGGCCCAGTTTTCAACATTTTGGAGAAATTGTATCGGGATTCCGTCAAAGCGTCTAAACGTGATCCAGAATGCGAACACAAAGGAGTCGAGGGAGAGGAACATATTGTGGAGGAACGTTATCTTCAAGGCTCAGAACTCCCTTCACATTATGTACAAATCACCCCTAAAGACCCAATTTTCAATATGTTAGACAAATTGTATCGGAATTCCCTCAGAGGATCGAAATATGATCCCGAAAGAGGAGAAACAGACAGCATTGTAGAGGAACGTTATCTTAAAGGCTCAGAAGCGCCCAAACATTATGTACAAATTACTTCAAACGGACCAGGTTTCAGAAGGTATGAGAAGTTACATTGCAGTTCTCGCAAAGTATCTAAACCTGATTTTAAATGTGGAAATGAATCAGAGGAAAAAATCGTGGAGGAACGTTACCTTGAGGGCTCAGAGGTCCCTAAACATTATGTACAAATCACTCCGAACGGACCAGTTTTCAACATTTTGGAAAAATTGTATCGGGATTCCGTTAAAGACTGTAAACATGATCCAGAGTGTGCAAATGAGCCAATGGAAAAAACTTTAGAGGAACGTTATCTTGAGGGTTCGGAGGTCCCTAAACATTACGTAACAATTACTCCCAAGGGGCTGGTATTCTGTACTTTAGAGAGGTCACATCGCAATTCCCAAAAAGATTTTAAATGTGATCCTGATCCTAAATGTAGCAACGAATCAGAGGGCAACATAGTGGAGGAACGTTACCTTGCCGGTTCAGAGCTTCCGTCACATTATGAACCAATCACCCCGAAGGATCCAGTTTTCAACGTTTTAGAGAAATTGTATCGGGATTCCATCAGGGGATCGAAATGTGATATCGAGAATGGGACTGACCCGGGAGACACCATCGTCGAGGAGCGTTATCTTGAAGGTTCAGAGGTCCCTAAACATTATGTACAAATCACTCCTAACGGGCTAGTTTTCAGCACTTTGGAGAGGTTACATCGCAATTCTAGCCAAGGATCTAAATGTGATCCTAAAAATGAAAATCAATCAGAAGACAGCATTGTGGAAGGACGTTATCTCGAAGGTTCAGAGGTCCCTAAACAATATGTAGAAATCACTCGCAACGGACCAGTGTTCAACATTTTAGAGAAATTGTATCGGGACTCTGTCAGAGGAGCTAAACATGATCCTGAACACGGAAGTGAATCAGAAAGCAACATTGTGGAAGAACGTTATCTTACAGGATCAGAAGTCCCTAAACATTATGTACAAATCACTCCGAATGGGCTGATTTTCAGTACTTTGGAGAGGTCGCATTGGAATTCCCACGAAGGTTCTAAATGTGATCCTCAACGTGAAAGTGAATCAGAAGGCAGCATTATGGAGGAACGCTCTCCTGCAGATTCCGAGAACCTTAAAAACCATGTCCAAGACACCTCGAAGGATCCAGTTCTCAACATTCTACAGAGGTTGTATCGGAATTCCCGCCGCAAAGGAATTAAACGTGATCCTAAATGTAGGAAAAACACAGAGGGCGACACTGCAGAGGAAGCTTCCAAGGAAACTACCTGCTAACTGCGTTGCGATATCGTAGACAATGAAATTAAGGATACATTGAAAACAAGATATAATCAGGCGATAGATTTTATTAGCATTTCGATAGACCTAGTCTGTAGTGTTAGATAATAGTACTTTACTCACAGAAAAGACTCCCATATAAAAAAGAATTAAGGGGTGCCTGTCGCACCTTAAAGGGGTTAAAAAAGGGCTTTGATAGCTATTGGGGTCATGTAGCAGCTCTCGTAATGTCTCACATGAATGGCTTGATGTCCTTTAGGAGGACAAAAGAACAAACAACAGAAAGAATGCTACCCTAGCGCCAAACAAGAAATTATCAAGGTAAGAGAGTGAATCCCCCATATGGGCCTTATACCCAGTTTTCCAGTGGATAGCAATAGCGCGTTGGGTGGATATTTTCGTGGATGGATCTGCCTGTTTTGTTTCAAAGCAAACCAAAACCTCCAATGCTGTGGGGATGTATTCTTTGATATTTTGATTACAAGCAAGGGAGCTTCGGCTCTCCGTATGTTTTAATACATTGTGAAATCTTAATAGGAGTTTAAATAAAAGACAGATGTCCCCTGCACAAACAATAACAACTGAATGAACGGCAGAAAAATGCTTAGACAAACAAGTTCAAAGCAAATACACGCCCAAAAACAGAAGCTAGGCAACCGAACAGATAGTAGAAAGTGCAGGCAGACGCTAGCTGCTGAAGTAGCAAAAAACAATTTAAGCTGCAACGGCAACAACGCCGCCAAAGGCAACGTCGATTAAAAAACGACTTAATAATATTCAACCCACGAATCTCGCGAGAATTTAGATTCTTTCAGTTTGTAAAAAATCAAAACACATGCAATGACGTTGCCGCCATTTCGTCTTCGGTAGATTCGAGAAAGTCACTTCGGCTGTCTACGCATCGCGCGAGTAACATCTTCGGAAGAACCGTGTACCACGTCTAAAAATAACTTAAGAGGGATTACCATTCGCATAAAACCTATATATGGGGCATTCACTCTCTTACCATGATAATATCTTGCCCGGACACAATAACAGCTGCTGCAACGACGACAAATACAGGCCGAGAGCTATTACACAACCGGGCTGTTCAGCCTCAATACAGACCCACAGTGGGAGCTTACGCGGTACCTTTTAAGGTATGGAAAAGAGATATTTATTAATATGTTGTTTTAAAATTCGCGCCTCTTAGGGGTGAAACCAAAAAAAATTCAAGCCACACCCACAAAACAGAATCTTGATATCTCTGACGGCTTCTTTTTAAAATTTCCCTCGAGCAGCCTGGCATTGTCGTTTCTATATCGGAAACCTGCACTACAGCTACTTTAACCTTTACTGTTCCTGACCTGACGTGGTGTTGGGGCATGGACTTATCCTAAATATCTTGAAGAACTCATGTGTTAGCTTTGAAACATGGGATTGAACATATGTTTTTGCTGTGGTTCATGTATTCACAACCGTCTCAGTCCCTTAAACACTGGAATTCGTTTTCTGGAATTCATTTTTGTATGTGGGGAGGAGGAGCTGGAGACAAATATTCAAGCTTATCTGCTCAGAAAAAAAATGACACAGGCTAATCTCAGAAAACATGGGGAATGAACCACCTCAAAATCGCATACAGTATATTTATAGAGCGAACCCTTATTTTCGTGGTTATAGTGGTATCATTGTTGCTGGAGTTGCAATCTTATTTTTAGATTTTAAAACGACAAAGAAGTATTAACTAAGAAATAAAATATAAATGTTTCAGCTACATAGCCATCATGGCCGATTTAGGTAAACCACTTTGGTTTTATACATGCAGTGAATTCGGAACTAGTTTCAATAGCATCCTATGGAAAAACCTTTAGTCACCATGCTTTATTTTCAAAACAATGCTCTTTGACTCTCAGTGGGTGTAAATATCAGACACTTGTTTCAAAATTTCCTGGAAAATAAGTGTCAGGAAATTTAATAGTGGCTTAATTTACTAATGAGATGAGGCTAGGTTTGTTTAGTTTCCACCTGTACTTTTTGATGCCGAGACGAATAAGCGTTTTGAAAGCTTATAGAATCATGGTAGAGTCATAGAAATTGAACTACCACATATCGAAAATCCAAAATACGCATGACAAACTACGCATGAAAATAATAGCCCCCCCCCCCCCTGTTTCTAGTCGCGCTAAGCAATTTCATTGATTGTTTTAGTAATAAATAAAAATATATGTACATAAGAAAAGAAGAAATTTATCATAAGATTACCTTGGTTTGACCTTGACCTTGATCGACTGCTGAAGCAACTGTAATAGTTGAGTTGTCTTCCAGTCCGTATTGCGCAGTCTCAGTACCCTAATGTTTATCGACATTGTAAATCTCACTCCAGTCTGTCACTCGATGGGATGCGAATCGATGTCAGTAATACATTACGAACCATATACCTTATCTTTGAGGCCCTTAATTTTTTTTTTGCAACAGCTTCCTTGATTTTTATATCTGCGAAGTTGTTTCATCAAGTGATACGAGAAAGAACGAAGCATAAAGTTTCGACCGCTTCGCATCCATAATGGCGGTCCTTTTGAAACTTTGAATTTACTTCATGTAAGTAGCTACGAAATGTTTACTTTTTGTGATGTCTTACATGAGACAAACAAAAAACGCCAATCTCGTGTCTTTTGATCAGCACCAAGACACAGAGCTCTGGAATATTCAATTGCCAGAGTCCAAGATTTTAGGAATTCCGGTTTCCCGGCGTAAGTGTGCCTTGGTTTACATGGCGTCCAGAGATAAAGTCGATGTGGATGCGTTCCACAAGGGCATTCAATACGCACTGGAAAAACTAGGAAGTCGAAATTTGGCTTTGAAAGAACAGCAGTATCAAATTGTAAAAGCAAAAGACGCGTGGGCTCTGGGAACGAGAATGAAAACACGCAAGTCTCGAGAGTGTGCAGTACGGACTGGAAATTATCTTTACCATGGACTCACCAATAGCAGCTAATAGCTGATGACTGTGACCTGCTTGAAGCTATCTATCATCTCTTGACACAGTCTTCTGTCCAGAAATCTTGTCGATCATTCTTCGGTTTGTATTCCCACTGCTTTGATATCTGGCCGAAAATAGAGCAATGATCCTTACAAAAAACTAATTTGTGCAGCATTTTCAAAACATGCGAACTTTGGCAAGCCTCTAAATTAGGCTCCAAAGCCACGTGATTTACACTTCAAGTTCGTGAAAGACATTCGAAGACTTTGGAAAGCGTATGGTTACTTTTAACAATAGGCCCTTTGCATGACCAGGTCACATGGTACAAAATCACACATGCTGAGACGCCAGTTGTAGTGTGGGACTTCCAAAACAAAGCAACCCGTAACAGTATTCAATTTAGCTGCCTTTGCTTTGAAAGTCCCACTGTGCAACTTGCCTCCCAGCATGTGTGGTTTTGTACCACGTGACCGGTTCGTGCAAAGGGCCTACTATACTTTTCTCGAGATGTGACACAAAATGGGTTCATCTGATAAGAACGTAATACGTTAATACGAGTTTTTCATCGGGATATTCAACCAACGAGAGGAGAGATGAAAATACGACGCTCAGCAGAGTGTCCTTCACGAAATTCGAGGTGTCTGGATAGCCGATGAACCACTGTCGACTGCGGTTTTAAGGCTCGTAATCACAGTTCACAGTTCACAGTTCAGTACTTATAATGTTGGAAAAGAGGGTGTCTTCCCCATACACAATATCCTTGGATGCCTTACACGTACTATAGCAAAGTTTTCCCCGCCCTCTTTTCCGCTTGTGCCATTTTTGGAATTTGTTTTTACTTAGTTGTTGTGAGGAATACCTGCAACCTCCTTGTGAGTCTTAAATACCCTTGGGCTTGGGACCTTTTTTCCGCCTTGGTGGTGCTGGAGGTGGGAAACAGGATTTCATTCTTTGAGGAAATTACGTCTTTGAAAGGATTTTGTTAAAATCTGTCGTGAAATTGAAATCAAATTTGGATATCAATACAAAAGTCATAAAATACTTCAAAAATATCTCAACGCACATTTTACTTGCAGTAAGGAAAATTCATTGTACGCTGGATGAAATTATTTTACTCTTAAAACCTCTGTCTGAATGTATGTCTAGAGAAACTTCTTAACAATAAAATTATAAATCTAAAAAGATGGTTATTCATTTTCGGTTGTGTCTATCACGGGGTGTGGTAAATGCGAGACTCTGCGAGAAGTCGAGACTAGCTTTTCTCATTCTAAACCGGGAAAATTTCTCTTCTTAAGTTGCGAGATCGACACTTGAAAGTGATTTTGTTCAGACTGCGAGACAGTCAGATTCTGTTCAGAAAGATGCTCAGTCGACGTTAGAAATGGAAAAAAAAAACGAATCGAGACTTTAAGACTTTCTTATTAGTGTTTCAAAAAATCAGAACTCTGAGACAGCTTTGCTCAAAAAGAAAGACTGTTATAAGCACATAAACGGTGAGAAAAAAGCGAGACTGCAAAACCCCGAAAATTTGACGAAAATTTTGAGAGACCTGGATTTTGAGAAAATATTTAATAACCGGCTTTTATTCAAGGATGCTTGCGGTTCAAGAAATGAACAACTCTCGATCGAGAGCGGGCAATGATTGAAAATACACCACAGCAGAAGAAAGATACAAGCAAAATGCGCTCAAAAATAGGTTTATTCTGGCCTCGTCGGTCCCTGTATCATCTCACAATTGCGATTAACATTTTCTTGATCATTTACAATAGCATTTTGTCACATTACTTAATAATTTTACAATAACGAATGACAGGCCGACTCCAGAGCTAGAGAATTTCGTCGCTGCTTGTAAGGAATCAGATCAGTTCCATGAGATGGGATTGGCTTATTCGCTGTCGTCAAGAAATTCACGTTTGCAGTGACTCCTGGCTGCCGCACACATGGCCCTCCCGGCCAGTTGATGCTGAAATACAAAAGATATTTTGTGAGCCGTTACGTGAAGAACATAACTGAGCAGCTGTCCGGCCAGTTGGCAAATGTACAGTGATCTGTTTGTTTGGGCGCGCGAACAAACACTGTACATTCATGCATTTCACACCTATTAGTTTTTTAATTATACGCCCTGAATGAAACTAATAATTAGATTTAACCAAAAGAGAAAGTTCTAAGTAATTTTTCATGATGTAAAAGAACTTTAAAGCAGATAAATTTTGAAATATTCTCCTTAAAGTTTTGAAGCTCGCCATTTGCAATCGGACTCAAACTTAACTCTCGTTGATCCTTTCCTATTTCATTGATGTCTCTGATTTGATTTCTACCCTAAGTTATTTTATTCCCTTTGATAGGAAGAAAAATTTGTACATAGGGGCATCGGTCGTGAATGTAAAAAGATCTAATTTTGGATAATTAATAGTGCATATACGGCTTCAATTCATTGAGATCTTTTACACTTGTCGCTGTCCATGCTAGATTCCTTTCAACGGCCTGGGTATATTTCACGGTGAATCAGAGCTTTGAGTCTTTGAGATCGATTTTGTACTTGAAACAATTAATACTGCCCCAGTTGAAAAAAAAAGAAATTGGGAAAAGTAACTTTTTGCTTTAAACAGAATACGCAGGTTTTTAATGTTCATTTGAAGATATATTCTCATTGATTGCTATCTACGAATCGCTCAGTTATTCATGAACAGTGTTAAAACTTGTTTACAACAAGATAAAGCGATCAACACAATTTTATTCTTTTGCTGCTGGAATCTCACGGTAAATTTGCTGGTCATATCGTCAAAAAGAATTAACGTCCAAAAAGCTAGGTATGACGGGCGGATAATATCCTAAAAATAAATTCAACTTCCCCTCAAAACTTACTGAAAACAGGGTAAGGACTGAACTTCCAAAACAAAAATACAGTCATCTACGACTGCTTTTAATTTATATCGTCAAAACGATTTGTTTTTTTTTCAAACTTAAGAACAAATTTATAAAATCAAATTTTTAAAATCAAACAATAACAGTTTTGTAAAAGGAACGATCTCGTGAAAACGACAAACTTATCGATTTACAAAATTTGTATGACGTAACGAAGGACGAAAATTTGTCAATATAGTTTTAGAGTTTTAACCGTGAAAAAAAACTATTACAGAAAAAACAAATTGAACTGTCTTCACAAAAGTTTGAGGTATCAAGTGAACTTGAGCAAAAAATTGCTTTCATTATCCTTGGAACTACGCAAGAGATTTCTTTCTTATTTATTTCAATTCAACTGTTTTTATTTCTAGGAGTGAACACTTTTCTTTCATATGAGTACTTTAAAAGTTCTCGCTTTGTTGATGTAAAACGAATTAAGTCGACGGTAAAGCACAAAATAAGCAATATCGTAATAATCAGACATGAAATAACCAAAGCCGCAATGTGAAACAATAAATTTAAAGAACCTACTTCATACTCTCGCTTTCTTGGAATGTTACCGCCGCCTCCGGCTGTGAAAGCCTCATTCTCCGGCACAAAAGAAACAGCGAGGATTAAGAGAGCAAAAACAAAGATAAATTTAGAGTTCATCTTGGATGTCTGAGATTAGAGGTCTGTTCTTGCTCCGATTCAGGTAGAAGCGAGTTCCTTCTTTGTGGACAAGTGAAGCTGTGAGATGCTCAATTCTAAAGCAGGCGTTTTTTATCCCTCTAAGAACAAAAGGAATGCCTTTGTAATTTCCGCGTGGCCGGAATTGAAGTCTAATGAAGTCGTAATTGAAAATAAATTGCTGTTTTGACAGTTCTTATGTAAACACTTTCTCGAACCCCAGGGCGAAATATCCGGACTCTCGAAAAGGGAAAACGACAAAAACACGCGTTGAAAACTGACTCAAATGAACTCTTGTACACAAAGCCATGCATAGTTTTCACAAAATAATGTCCAAAATTTACTCTTCGGCATAATTCAGTTTTCAAAAGTCAAGTTATGTGCTAAGACTGTTGTTTTGAAAGTCAATTGAGCGAAGATTATCTTTCCATTCATTAGAACGGCCGGATTTCTGACAAAGAAAGCTTTCTCGATTGTTTGTATTAAACATCATTTAGATCATATCGTTTCAAAGTTTTCCCTTCGCATGGCACTTCCTTGTTTTGTGGTCACACTTCCTGACTGATAAGTACACATTTCAGCTCGTACTTAGAAAAGCACAAACAGAATATTCCAATAAGATTCGAGTTTTTATCGCATAGATAAGCAGCAAACAATTGAAGGCGTATAGACTGAAAGTGAAGTCAATATGACAGCGTATACCACAGCCTTTCAAAACACAATGAAATGCTTCCATTTAGATTTTTATTAAAGATAACGTAATAGAACCATAATTCAACGAGTTGTCTATGCGATCCTTTGATCAAGATAATTGATAGTATATTAATTTCTGTCAATCATGATATCACTCTCGGCAGACATAGAGCCATGCGAATTTCTTTGTTTTTTTATAGCAGTCTATTGAGTACAAAACGCTTCGGAATGATCTCATAACACCACTAGACCAGGTTGAATAACCAGTATGTACGACCAGCTGAAATGAAATATGCTCTGCGGTTTTTTTATTATCTTTTACGCAGACTTCACGGCATGGCTAGCAAGGTCATTGTTTTCGTTGTTTATTCAAACGGAATATGAAAGAAGTGTAATTAATTTTGATGTAAATAATAATGTTCTTTTTCTATTATGAAAAATTGAACTTTAAGTCCTTTTTTGGAATTTCATACACAACCGTCACCTTAAAGTAAGCGGACAGTTGACGGCGTCAAATTCGACATAACAGGTGCTGACTGTGGGTTTCAATTGTTTTGAGCAAGATTGTTCACTGTACTTATTACTGACGACTTCGATTACCACTTGTATGATGTGTTCAATTAGTTTGAAAGAACAGCGTCGCCCTTGATCAAACAATCGATAAAGGATGTTCATATTTGACGCAAACATGATGCTATTAAATACGTAATTTCTCTTTGGTACCTATTTTGCAGAAAAAAATAACATTCCCACGAAATACACTGTTATAAAACCTGCAAATTGTCTTAAACCTTACTCACTTTTATGATTAATTCTAAGTCAATTAATGCATTTCTGACTTCCTAGCGTGACCTTTCAAACAAAATCTATTGAGTGTTATTTTCAACTGGTGCTCTCGGTACAGTCTTTCAAAATTTTTTGCAAATTAAAATGAAGACTTCTTGTTTTCATTTGCAATATAGGCTAACTTAAATAATCTTTTGCTATTCAGATAGAATATCTTACAAAGTTATTTGATTAAAAACTGAAACTTCGCGTTTTCATCCTTAATTTATTTGAATTAAAATAATGAATAGTGAAAAATTAACCTGCAGTTGGCCTGACAATACTGAGTGAGTAGGTTAAATTTTTACCCAAGGCATGTAAGGCAATTGTTCCTGGAAGGATATCATTGCATTGAGGTAATGAGATTATTTTCACCTCTGAGTATTTCTTCACAGGAGTTTTCTTAAGTTTTCTTACGAGAGTTTCACTCAGTTTTAATAGCGATCATTATGTCAGTAGAAAATTAAATAGACAGTGGTCTCATGCAAGGCAAAAAAGAAAGATCATTTAATTTTAGATTCTCACATTATTGTATTTCTGTTACACAATCCTAAACATGATTAAGTTTTTTTGGGTTTAATTCTTAGTCTTTTTGTGAAAATTCACTCACATGCACTTTTAATATCCTGACTTATGTCAGCAGTAAAACAATGAAGTAAAAATATAATAAATAATAATGAACAATGGTATCATACAGTGGAAAAAGAAAGGAAATAAATGGTAGCTTGGTTATGCATTTTACTTCTGTTCTACATTAAAGCTAAATTAAAATCATCTTATGGCAGAAATAAAACTGTTTGAAGCAAACTACTGCATTACTTTACTTCTTTTCCATTCTCAATCAGCGCGTATATACACGCAATTAAATGAAATTTTCTCCAGTGGTAAGATAATTTAGCTCTGCTGTCCTGTTACAATTAACTGTAAGTATTTTTTCTTTCTACATATCAGCAGGAAGAATTGAATTTCCCCCAGTAGAAGTTTCTTTGAAGGGTCAATATTATTCTAAATAGAGAGATTTAACGGGAAATTTTCACCCAAAACGCTCCCCAACGTAAAGGTTTTAAAACCCTTGAAAAAGTCATCACTTCATTTGAACAGCAAAATCTGACTTTCAAAAAGTTTATTTTTCCATCCCTTTGACTGATCCCAAAAGAAAGATATACTTAAGCGGAGTGACCGCGAGTGGAAGTCCTCAAGATAGGTTTCAGTGCGTTTTCAACGCGGAGGCGTTTTGAATCGTTTTCAAGAGTCGCGTTTTAGGGCTGAGAAGATTACCGATCTCTAATCTGTACACGACAGACCGAATCATATACAAAAAAGGAACTTCTATTAATATATATGGATTATTGACCAAGCGTGAGGTCAATATGGCTGGATAGTGGCCGAGTTCTTTTTTGGCGTGTTTATAGACCGAGACGGTCCCTAAATTCGCAAAAAAAAAACAAACAAAACGAGGCCAATGTCCAGCCATCTTGACCGAACAAACTTGGAAAATTAAAGGATTTATTATATGGTTTTCGGGAACATTTTTCCTGGCGGGACACGGTGAGTAGTCCCGAGCGAGATAGCTCCATCTTGCCAATCACAGCGCAGAATTTGATTCATCTTGCCCGCTTGCGGAACTAGGCATATAATAAAGAGTAACCCAATGCCATTGAGTAGACAGACCGTAAACTGCTGCTTATAAGCTCAGGGTCAATACAGAGGGCCTGGATGGGGGTGTAGAAATGTGAGATCAGTTGTCAGGTAAATTTTGCACAAAGATGATCTGTCGTAGTCAATAGTGTCACACCTTCTCGGGTTTTGTCAGTTTTCAGTTAAATTTTGGGCCTTTTGTCAGTTGTCAGGTAAGTGGTTGTTAAGAAAACTCTCTGAGTTCTCCCTTTTTATATAAAATATGCAACTGTTTAAATGAAAAACCCTGCTTGTTTTCTTCTTTTCATTATCATACAAAGCTTCTTTTAAAGCAACTGCTATTAAGAATTTATGCAGGGGTTTCAATAACTTTAGTTATAGGCGGCCATTGAAGATGTAATAGGCGGCTGTGACCACTAAAGTGGCTGCAAGGCCCTTCATTAATGAAATCCAAACAGACGGCGGTAAGAAACCCCTGATTTATGGCTTAAATTTCAATGTCTAACCTCACAAGGCTTACAAAACCAGGCGATAACAAACGCATGGTGGCCTTTCGAATCTGGATACGACCTACCAACATGTCGTGACGAATCGGTAGCAACTTACTTACTATGGAACAGGGGAGTTTACTTCCTTATATGGGCTAAGTATGTGCCGCGGGATAGGGTTGGGTTTTTGAGGGTCTTGATCTTTAAATAGGGTATCACTTTTGCCCCTGTTTGCATGGTGTTCCCAGTGTGTTCCCAAGATAGGGTACATTGCACATAAATTTTATCAGCTAAAATTGCAGTACGTAAATAACCAGTTAAACGTAAAACATATGATCTGTCAAAACTGAACTATTAGTAACCTTTCAATGTTACAGAAACGAAATAAAGTTGAAACATTCATGCTATTCCTAGCTTTTGTTTTTACCTTGAATAGGGTGTCATTTTAAGGGTGCGGGCCTTAAATAGGTAACGATTTTCATTTGCTCTATTCTTATACAGGGTAAGGGTTTAAATGCCATCGCGACACACACTTATTCGAAATTTACTGAAGTACCCCCACTCCCTTAGAGACCGCGGAATGAGTAAACATATAAGTTCCGGCATTTAGATGTGGTTCCATTCAGTAAAGACCAGAAAACATTGTAAACACATTCTTTCGAGAGAACTGAAAGAAAGTTTTACAAAAAATTTTGCCATGCTTAATTACAATTACATAATGCCAGGGAGAAATTCCGTTTTGTTCGCTGCCTGCCTCCCTTACAAGCATGTTTGGTAGCTCTAGTTGCCACTGTCCATCTGTAGCACAATTTAAACGGCATGAATATTAACTAAAAGTGTTAAATTAGTAATATTTCAACCGAAAAAAAGTTATTTTTGATGAATTTTAAACGAGCAACAATGGCTGAAGCATTTTTTTAGTTTCCAGAAACGTTGTGCTCCAAAAACGCAAAAGCGTACGTGAGAATTTTAAAATTTTCTTGATTTCAGGCTCAAGGGGTTTCAGCGTGATATAAGGAAAGAGCAGAAACACGTGTATTCATGCTTTTTCCTTCCTTCATACTTAAACAACGTAAACCGCATTCAAGCAAAGTTAGCAGCAGCCTACAGTGACTGCAACCCATAACACCAAATGCAGTTGTCGTCTACACTTTATGCCTTTGTGGGACAACTATTGTCGACACTTCTTTATTTAAATTACGGTGTGATCGACGTTAATTTCGTGTGATAATTTGTATATCCGAGCTTTATGATAGTCTCAAATGTTTATGGTAGATCATTTATGCTGCCACGCAATTCATGTCAAGAGAATGCAATCTTGCAGACGATAAATAAACAAGGACTTCTCCAAGTTTTAGGTCTGTGGGTTTTTCTGAAAACGTAAAAGGGTACGCAAAAATTTACCGAGCCCAGTACAGAGCCGCCATATTCGCGTACCGACGAAGCTACAACAATATGGCGGCTAGCATATAGCCATCTGGAGCTTACTTTGGTTATCTAGGCCAGTGATTATATCTACTGCAGAAATATACTTTAGATAAACACTTTTACTACTACTGTTACTTCGCAAATGGATAAAAGTTACGAGATGAGTATATATATTTTTCAACAAACCTGATCGTGCTGCACCCCCATAACTCTGAAATTCAAAATGCACTGGTCTCCAAACGAAGGACGCAATTGAGCTGAAACGTTGTCAACATATTGTAACCATCAAAATAACGCCATTTACCACAGATAGACATAAAGTTCGTTTTGTTCACCGCTGCCACCAATGTAACGCCACGGTTCCACAACAAAAACACAGCGTTAACTTTTTAATCTAGAACTCAAAATACACAGTTTTATCCACTCAACCGAGCGCATGGTATTGCACCATCTGTCACGTGACTTACAATAGGGAGGGTACCCGTGGGCAACCGCCTAACGCGCGCTACACTATATATACATTTCAAACCTGTTATTCAGTGACCAATTACAATCACAAGTACGGACTACTGTCGACATTTCGACATGCTGTCGATATGTTCACGTGACACCGCATTGCTTTATCCTTACCGAAGCGTGCTCACGTAGACTACAACTGGCCTATTTCACGGGAAAAATATCTAAAAATAGACTGGTCTGTAAAAATGCCGTTGTGTCGGCTTCATGGAAGTTGCAGGCTTCTGATAGTGGGCCCTGGTCATGGCTGGTTATGAACCATGCGGAAGTAGATTTTCAGATCGAAAGTACTGAAATTGTGTATTAGGGACATCGCGTATTCATTTGCTGAAGCGCGACGACGGAAACAATAACAATGATGTTTCCAAATCAGAAGTATCCGCTGTAGGTCTGATCGAGAAGACATGTCAAAATTCTTCATGCAGCTCAGTAAGACGAAAGAGTGAATTTTCATCATGTGGCAACTCGGGTGTCTGCTCTCTAGATAATAACTTGTCTTGTTCTGGACCGTTACAATCTCGAGATATGAAGATATCACATGCGAAGGTTTTGATAACGTTCTTATTTTACATCGACACTACGTTCCCAGAAATCATTGAAATCATCAGGACTCTAAGTGGGCCAAATGGGGAAAAAGAAAACTGGAAAAAAGGCGTAGACAGGTTTCACATACCTCAATCAGTATGCTACAGGGTAAACAGTGTATATGGGAATTATTGCATGTCGTGTATCGTAGATGGGCTAGGTGAAACAGGAAATCAGAGTAGTTACCTGTGCTCCTGTTCCCAAGAAAAATCTACAGTAGCTTATTTCAAGAACAAATGGAGTTGCATGAAAAATGAAGAGGTACGAAAACAACTCGGTAAGTATTTTGTTTTCTTTGTAATATAATAATCATTAGACCGAAAACTGAAATCAAAACGCGCGGTGGGAAGAACTCGGCCATAGTTTCGAGCTTATTAAAATCGAGATCTTACACGCTTCTTGCTCACGAGACTTAACGAAAGAATAGACCGATTTCGAAATATTGAAAGCCAGCCTAAAATAATCTACCTCAGTATGAGGCTCCAGGGAATAACTACAGAGTTTGTGGGGTTTCTTTCCCAAAGCCTCGTGCTGAGGCATATTGTGTTAGGCTGCATTTTAATATATCGAAACTGGTCTAATCAAATAAGACAAGTGATCCGTCAACCTAAAGGCACGCAAGCGTGTTCATAATAATAATAATAATAATAATAATAATGTTCGCTTTAGTAAAATATGTTCTATTTACAAGGCTAAAAGTTAAGAAACGGTTAAAAATTAAAAATTGCTCAAACCAAACGTTTTCGGCTGTTTGCCATCATAAATCCCTGATGGCGAAAACGGTTGGTTTGAACAATTTTTAATTTTTAACCGTTTCTTAACTTTTAGCCTTGTAAATAGAACATAATAATAATAATAAGCGAAACTTTTTGTTTAATCTGTAAGTTATTTTCTCTTATTCTTCGTTTTAGTATTTATAGAACTTATTTTTATACATTCTTGACTTGATAATGACGTTAGGTTAACGTCGAAACGTCGTCGGTTTTAGCTTTTATAGCTTTTTATCGTTTTTAACTTTTTAAATCTTATAATGTTATTAAGAAACGTTTTGTCGCAAGTTTTTATCGTCAAATAATATTATTAATATTAATAATAATAATATTAATAATAAAAATATTTATAATAATAATATTAATAGTAATAATAATAATGATAAAAATAATACTTTATTTAAGTATCTAATGTATTCAGCACTGTTGTGCCAATTGGGGACACTGTAACTAAATAACCAAATATTGTAAATATACCATAAACTATTAAGAATCCCAACTGGTGGGATGCTGACCAGCGCGACTGTCCTCTAACAGATCATAGGGTAGAACCAATCAAAGTGCGAGAATAACTTGGGTTATTACATAATGCGTTATTGATAACAGACCTACACTGGAGTAATATAGACCAAAGTCCCGGGACGTGTACAGTAAGGTCAATATATAATAGGGATGTAAGGGTGCTGTATGTCACATGCGAGAGGTCGTGATAAGAAACGGTCACGTCGTCATTGATACCGAAGTAAAACTTGTTTTCTTTTTCTCGCCACTCACTAAACCCATGAAATAATTTTCGTTTGGGAATAGGCTGTGAGGTAAATGCGATCTTATTTGCTGGTGAAGAGAAGAAGAACAATTTACGTACGCTCGACCCTGTTTTTAATAAGAAGAGGAAAATAAAGCTAACACTGATTCCTCACGGCTCATGTACAATAAACGCCAGTTCTTCCTGGTACATCGGATGTCTTGGTAAAAGGGTTCCTCTTGGACTTCACACAGAAATGTTTCTTCTCCAAAGGAATTCTCAACGGAATGCCTTCTTGTTAAAGGTGAGAGTGGTTTTAGTCCTTGTAAAACTGTTGATATTTGCGGCAAGTCATTCGAAATGAGGACTGTCATGTTAAAGGAGCTCAGTCATGGCAGTTTGATTAAGATTACCTTAAAACTGCACGAAATAATAGTAAATAATAAAAAACACCCTAGATAAAAAAACAAACCAAAGGGATAATAATAATCCTTATTATATCTCTCAGTTACTACGCGCGATGTGATTGGTCAATTTAGCAGGCCGTACTCTAATGCACGGCCCGCTAAAATTTGAAGTTGTTCTTGTTGCCAAAATGTTTTGTGTTTTATTGCCAAGTGTTGGTACCTTTTATAGCGAGTAAAACTTTAAAACTATCTTTTACTTTAAATTGTGTACTTAAACGGAATAACGACTTTTAACAACGATTTCAAATTGACTCGTTTGCTTTCGACGTGCAACAGAAATTTGAAGCCGTTCCGTGTGAAAAGCAGTCGTTGCCGAACCCATTAGACAAACAGTAGAAATATAATAAATATCTTACTAACCTCGTCTTCTCGGTCCGTACTGTAAGTTTTGGATTCTCGTTTTTCCCCTTCGATTTATGGCCCAAGCTCGGTCCGTAACTTACAGTACGGACCTCGAACTCGGTCAGTAAGAGGTAAAGGAACAAGGATGGTTCAGGATGGAGAAGATTAACACGGACCACAAACAACGAACTTGAAAAATTAAGCCTACATTTTTCAAGATGGTCAAACAGTGTTGTAGCTCCTTTAACAAGGCACAGTCAGTTTTGGGACCACGGTGATCTGGACAATAGTACAGTTTTCTCAGTTAAAAAGAGTTCACCCCAACCTGAAATCAAGGTACATGTAGAATTCCGCTTCAATCTTATTCGCAGTGTTTTGTTCATTTTCAATCGTTTACTGAAAAAAACCTGTTTTTGATTGTGCATTTGCTCATTCTATAATGTTGTTTTAATCATATTTGGTTAAAAACAGTGTTGATCGTGACTCTGGGATATGCAAATTAGCTATGAAATGATATCTAATGCGCATGTGTGTCAGATGAATGTATTCCTTCAAGTCTGCCTTTCACTAGGCATAAACATAAGCACATGCGCAGTGGGGAATTGTTAAGTAGAGCCGTTTGTTAGAACAGTCCTAACACTGAACGGCTGACCTTCCTATTGCATCTGCGTATTTTGTTTATGCCTATGGTTATGAGCGAGCAAAATGAAATTTGTATGGCACGTTATTTATTCAAATAAATGGGTTATTTCATTTACCAGACGGCCAGTGTTATTCAAAAGGTCAGTTATTTCCCTGTAATGCCCACGGACCGCTTACGGGCCTCCAAACAAAGAGTGTGTAACAAATTTGCTTTCACTCGGTCAATAGATCTCGGTTTGAGATTTTCCCGTGAGTCCTCAGTCTCAGCCAATAAGTAGTTTCTAGTCTACACGCAGCTCAACTTGAAAAATGCTAAAGGAGTTAGCTACCTCACGAACATGCATCTTGAAAAATACTGGCTTAGTTTTTCGAGTTTGTCTTTTGTGATCCATATTAATCTTCCTCGTTGCATTAATTTATTACTTCCTTGCGGTTTTACCACCTGATAAAGCTTTGATTGTTTTGAGGCAAACATTTGCAGAGCAATTTTCGTTGGGCAAGAATAATATTAATCGGCAACCTCGTTTCAAAGAGATTAGGGAAAATAAGGCGCTTCGATGCGAGCTTCTGATCCAAGATATACTCAATAATTTTTTTGAACTGAAACAGGTCAAAGAATCAATTGAGCCCAATTTACGAGGCATGGTCATCAATCTAGGAATCACGTGCCAGCCACCGACCCCTATCACAGAAGGCTGTCTGCTATTCAAACTAGAAGGAAGCTTTACATGTATGTATTCTGTGACTTAATCTTTACCGCAAATCTTTTCAGTTGACGGGCTCTTAAAATGGAGTTTTAAAATGATCTCGTTGCATTGGCAGGTCCTGAAGTTATATCAACTAAGGCCATCATTTCCTCAGCAATAAATCCTAAAACTGCATCTCAGTCGACGGTGAGTCCAGCAGTACATAACCTCGATCAGCTAGCCAAAGGGAAGCAAAATGGCTCTAATATTTGTGCCAATCACGGACGAAGTCCATGTTTGAGTCGTGGCCGGGCTTGGCTACATTCAATTTATTTAGACAGTTCACGCTTCTTTCCAAGTAGGAAAGTATAAATGGGTAGTTCTACTGGCCCTATGTGTCATGAGACACGAGGAGGATAGGTAACTGGCGAATTGTTAGTGTGGAAGGGTTAAGAAACACCCATACGGTAATGGAGTTCCAACTTTGTAAATCTCTTCAATGCCTTTCCGGCCAGCTTCTTCCTTGATAACGTATGTCAGCTGTGAATCCCTATTGTTTGGAAAGAATTAAATAAATGCTTGGGAAATGCGCCATAATGTAAACTAACTCCCTGAATTAGTTTTTGATGTGCGTTTAGTCCGTTTTTTAATTGTTCTCAGGTCACCCGACCCACCTCAGGAGTAAAACAGAAGAATGATGACGTCAGCTCGTTCTCGCAGTCAGGGATCATAGTTGGAGTGTCTGTTTCCGCGGCACTTTTATTGTTTATACTGACTGCTGTACTTTTTATCTGTCGACGTCGCAGATCAAGGTAACCATATGTAAACCGCACAACAGTACTGACCCCACTAAACAATATATATATATATTTTTTTGGTTTTAGACGTTATATGAAATCTTTATTATTTAAACTTACCATAATACAATTTACATTACCTACATTACAAATCAATATGATTACCTATACAACTTACAATCCAATTTGTACACTACTTACAAAAAATTATACGATACTTACATCCATATTGTAACAATGAGCAACAAAATAAAGACAATTTAATTACATATTAAACTTACCAATTTATACACTACTTGCAATATTGTACGATTACATATGCTACTTACGATTAACAACAACAACAACAAAAAAAGGTACCTTCCAGAAGGGCATAAATAATTAAATTGGAGTGAGCACCCATTTCTTTTCAAAAAAGGTTTTATTGTTGATATTTTTTTCTGTGTTATATTTAATCTTAAGTTTTGATTGCAGTCCTTGGATTTTAGGAAGTGTTTGGCTTCTTCTGCAGTCCCACAAAAATAATTTTCCAATTACTATGCAATAATTCAATAAATTAGATAAAGGGCATTGTTTTGATAAAATTCCAAATAAAACGTTTTCTGCGGAAAGATGGATTGGCTGACTTGAAAGATAGTGCCAGTAAGATTCGAAATCAGTCCAGAACGTTTTTGAGTGAGGGCATCCATAGAAAAAGTGATACAAATTTTCAGGTTCATCATTACAAAAAGTGCACGAATCGTTAATTCGAAATCCAATTTTGCATAATTTGCTGTTAGTGTAAAGAATAGAATTAATTACTTTGTATTGAAAAGCCTTAATATATGACTCAAGTGCAACCAAATGTGGTAAGGAGAAGATTTCTTTTAATTGTTGGGTAGTGAAATTAAAATGAATCTTCAATTTGTGGACAATATTAGGAAGCTGAGCTTTTTTTGAAACCAGCAGCGAGTAATAATCTTTTGATTTTTTGTCTTTAATGTCAAAGATTTTATTTCCAATTAAAATTTGTGATGGGGATATGGTTGATGTATTTAGGTTGATTTTTTTTAAAAGAGAAGGTACAGAATGACGGAGGCCCGCCCATTGCAGAAAATTGCTCTTATTAATTTTGTTCGAAAAATAATTATAGGAGTCTGTTGTATTTAAGTGGAATAGAAGATCGTGTATGTAAATGATTCCTGACTTAAAATAATTTTTATAGTACACCGGCTTATTATCTATTCGAATCTCTTTATTATTCCAAACAATAATTTTCCAGTCACTTTCTGAAGCGAACGATTCGCGGAATTCCGACCACCATAACAGAAGTTCCTGGTAAAATTGAGAAGATATCGTATAATCAGAAACTTCATAATTACAATTTAGAAAGAACTTACCTCCTACGGGCTTTAATAAATGGAGTAAATACGTTTTCCATGTTGCATTTGAATCGTTAAATAGTCGTTTTAGCCAGGCCAACCTTAAAGATTTAACCAAATCTATCATTTTTAGACCACCTTTCTCATAATCATTTATTACTGACACGCGAGTCACCTTATCTGTACCATTCCATAAGAACTTGAATAGCAATTGATTCAGTTTATTCACAATTTCCTTTGGTGTAGGAAGTAACGAACATACGTAGACGAATTTTGGGATCAAAAAAGATTTAATTATTGTCACTTTACCATAGATAGACAGGCCCCTAGAGGACCAAATATTAATGAGTTTTTTTATACTATCTAGCCTTTCAATAAAGTTCTTTTCCTTTAATAGTTTCTGGTCATATGTAAAATATACCCCCAGAGCTTTAACCGGGATTTTAGGCCATTTAATACCAAAATATTCTTCTTTACTTTCTTTTAATGATCCTATCCACATACCCTCAGTTTTTGAGCAGTTAATTTTAAGACCGGAAATGTTTCGAAACCGGTCCAGTAGTTCAAATAATACTTTGGCAGAGTTAGTATCCGCTAATATTGCCGTGGTGTCGTCGGCATACTGTAAAAGTTTAGTTTCTTGCTCTTCAATATAAATTCCTTTAATGTTCGAATTTTGTCTAATGGCGATAGCCAGTGTTTCTACAGCTACAACGAACAGATATGGAGATAGCGGGTCTCCCTGCCGAACTCCTCGTTCCAGCGTAAAAAAGCTTGAAGTCATACCGTTGTTCAAGATACAGCTTTGTATGTTTTTATAGAAGACTTTAACCCACTAAACAATATGAGAACAACAATTATTTAACATATAAATCAATGTAAGCGAGTGAGCTAATTTATAGTGAGTCAGTTAATTTATATGAAGATGAAGTTCTTCCCTACTGGCACCCTATTTGCATGTACGGATTTGTGTATTTTTGGTGCAAATAAAGTTGTTATCTGAAAGAATCTTCCTATACCTGAGATTCACTTTAAAGAAAAACTGCACACTTTTGAGGCTTACGCAAAATCCAGGGCCATTTGATAGTATTGAATGAAACATAAACAAGACGAGCACAAAGATTGTTGACATTGTTGGATAATACCCAAGTCTGAGCTTGTTGCGATTAATGCAGAAAAAATGATCGTTACAAAATTACATCACTCAGTCACAGCCATGTGGTTTGTTTGTTAGTTTTACTTTTTGTTAATGTAACCGTTAGTCAGTCACTGGAAAAAAGTAACAAAATAAAATTAAAATGTAACAACTCATGAAAAGAAATTACAACAGGTGAAAATTGCTAACTGAAAAGAACTGATACTCAACATCTACGAATTACATTCATTTTTAACTTGACTCACGATGATCAGAAAAAATGTGCTCTGAGAAACAAGGTAACGAATCTTCTTTTTGTGTATCCCGAGCCACAATTTGAGACTGATTTGAGGAGGGTCTTCATTTTTTGCAGAAATATTTAAGAAATAGAAAACATGTACCGCGTTTCTATCGAATTTTAGTATAAATCTACTAGCGTTCTATCACGAATGCCGTTCTCTGATTGGCTACGCTACTCACTACCTATTATGTGATAGATAGTGAGTAGCGTAGCAGTGCACTCTTGTGGGCAAAATAAAGACCGTTTCTTTTCGAAGTGCCTGTGAAGAGGATTTAGATAAAGTTTTGAACGACTAGTAGATTTATACTAAAACACAACTGGAAGTTTGGGAGAACGAGAAATGCTGTGGGAACACGAGCCGCAGGCCCAAACTTTCACGAGTGTTTATATAACTCGATAGAAACACGGAGTACATGTTTTCTATTTCATTTAGAAAACACCGCGACGAGAAAAAGGAAAATAACTTAACGTTAACTTTGACTATCCAAAGGTTAATTCCCTTTGCTCGTGTCATCACTACGTCAACAGCGCGCGCTAGTTCTGTGTCTCCATCGAGTTATACAAACACGACTATTAACCAATCAGCGCGCGTGCTTTCTTAGGACTGTTTTCTAAACATGTATATAACTTCTGGCCACAAGCAAACAGTAGTTCATGCCTAAAATGACCGTTTTTGGAGGTTATGTTTAGCTGGTTTTTGATTGCCGCATTGATTAACACGATTATTTATTGCTCACAGAGAAGATTCCCAGACAAGTACATCTGATCAAAGCAACAAGGTGAACAGATAAGTGAATTTAAGGTTGACTTGCGCCATCAAATTCTAGCACCTTATACATTTTGTAGAAATGGTATTTGACAAGATCGTGATGGACTTAGGTAACCGATTCAAGATTCTAACGCGTTTTTCAGTCCGTTATGGATATGTATCATCCGGGAACATGCGACCACCTCTTTGGACCCCTCGTAGCAGACTTCTCACTGCAACTGGGAAAAAAAAGTCTTGGGCTGAACAAGATTGAGGTTTATAACAATAGATCTTTTTATCTTGGGCGGTTTGACACCCCTTTTCAGACCATGCGATGGTACTCTTGAGAATTCTTGTTTACAAATTTTCAAATAGTAGTATAGCTTGAATGTGAACTAGTAATTTTGGATGGAAAGGAATGTGAAGCCTCTTCAGCAACTACAAATGTGTGTAATTAAATTAATATGTAACTACATCAAAAGGAAATAAATTGAATTGAATTAAATTGGAAAGCAAACCGCCCAAGCTAAAAATTTGTATCGTTTTATACATTTTCAACCTTCTTCCTAATGAGTTGTTATGAAAATTCAGCCTTGTCTAGAAGCAGGATGTCTGAATGAACTGTGTCTTGATCACTAGTCTAAAAGGGCTCACCATGCTTGATGGGTCAACACTTTAATTGAATGATTGCATTCTTTTCTAAATTGTTTTATGATATTTAAGTTATTGAATTGAATTTATTTTACTAGGGTGCATGTACAGTGTTAGGGAATACAAAGACGAACTCAGCGTCGGAGATGGAAGAGCATGGTTACGAAACCTGTAAGGAGCCATTGACATGCAAGTCGATACATTCAACAGGCTGGTTTGAATTCAGCTATATCGGTTACTTTTTTTCCTTTCTCGTTTGGCTGGAAAATCAGACAGTGTCTAATAATGTCAAGACCTGAGCTTGTACATTTTGTAATGCATCGTTAAGTTCTCCCTTCTGAACAGCATTTACCCAATATCACACAGTTTCCCTTGAGGGAGAGTCGTATAGGATTGGAGGAAACTATTACTTTGTGAAATGGTCTTTTAGTTAATCACTCGATAGTTTTCACGGAATTGTTGTATCTCTAATATGCGTACAGCTAGTGATATTAATTTACGCTGTGATATCCTTTTCAGCAATTTATGCTTCCAGATATGAAGAACCTCAGCCTGAGCAGCTTTTGCAAGGGCCATTATGCAACCAAAAGACCATCTTACCAGAGGGTGACTCTCATTCAGACGGTGCATACGCTGCGCTTAATATCCCAGAGGGACAACACATCTATGGACCTGGAAACGTACAGGAACCAGTTTACAACGTTCTGCAAGATCCTAAAATAATGTTCCAAAATTATGGCCCTGGTATAAACCAACCCATGTATTATGCTTTGGAGAACCTATCAGTTAAGGACTCAGTGGAGTCTGTTAATAATGGCTCCACTGATCCAGAACCAGTACAAAACGCTCTCGAAGATCCTGAAGTAATGTTCCAGAATTATGGCTCTGGTATAGACCAACCTGTGTATTATGCTTTGGAGGACCTATTACTTAAGCACTCAGCTGGGGAGGCTGTTAATAATGGTCCTTCTGATCCAGAACCAGTGCACAACGTTCTTGAAGATTCTGAAGTAATGTTCCAGAATTATGGCTCTAGTATAGACGAACCCGTGTATTATGCTTTGGAGGACCTATCCCTTAACGACTCAGTGGAGTCTGCTAACAATGGCCCTACTGAGCCCGAACCAGTTTACAACGTTCTGGAGGAACCTTACACAGAAAGAGCAGAAGAACCTGGGTGTCACGGCTCTGCAACTGTGGAAAGTCCAGTTTAAAACACCTTGGAGGAACCTAATCGTTACGTTGGTTATCCATGTAAAAATGAACCGGTTTATAAAGTTCTGGAGGCGCCTGGTCTTAGTGGTACCAAAACTAAGGATGGTTATGATCCAGAGAATAACGTGAATATGGCTTGTATTGAAACAACTCGGAGATTCAAGAACGATTTGATTTTGGTGTACATTAAACTCTTCCGTAACGGACATCTCTATAAGACAGACAGTTGGTGTTGGTCCCCGTCATTCAGTTCTCAGTCATTTTACTGTAATTGAACTGTCTCAGACTGGCAGTGGGCTCTTTGAAACCTCAACGTAACACTGCTTTTTAAGTGAACGGTAATGTAGGAGCTAAATGTTACAGCTGAATTATGATTCGTTTTACACTGTACGTATTTTTGAAACAAATACGAACCTCGCTACTCAAAAGAAGATGATCGAAGTTTATTGTCCGCGCATTCATTGTGTATAGGTTCAGATTTACTATCTCAGAATTACTTGTGCCAATTTACTTGGAATCTCTGTAAGCCGGCACCTCTCTAAGACGAAATGTATGTTGGGGCCGAACCCGGTGGCTGTGTCGATCTTAAATCCTGTTCTAGGCTCTCGGTTAGTTGGGATGATCGAATACAGCGGAGCGGCGACGAGTGGGGTAACAGGCTATGTCCGCTTTAGAAAGTTTGACCGCAAACAAAACCTCACCTTAGAAACAACAGGTATTCAGTAGTAGACTGTAACCGATAACGAAAACGGACACGAGGCCAACTAAGGAGCGTATAGAAAAAGGTCAGGAACTGAGCGAACGGCCGTGAAGAGGGGTGAGAAAACCTTTCTCGCAGATCGCATTTGGCGACAACCCCGTAAGCAAAGCTTTTGGAATCCTTGGTGCTGACTTTCAAGGTTGTTCCCATGTTAAGATATTAGTGCACCTAACCCCAAATACTATTTCCTCAAAAATGCAAACTTGAAGCTGTTCCAAAAGCAACTTAACTTTTTTTCGCAACATCTGAATTTTTTTCGAGCAGCAGTACAACCTGAAATTTGATATGCTTTGTCTCATGACCGAGCTGGTGGGGGCATGGGTCTATTCCTGGTTTGACGTCAAAAACTGTTTTGCATGCATGTTCACAAAGAGTTAATGCCATGTAAATGAGTCTGTGACGTCAAATTTAGGAATAGAGCCAGGCCCCTGCTAGCCCGGTCGTGAACCAATTGACAACAAATTTCAGCTACTTTCTGTCAATTTTTTAAAACCTTAAAAATACCAGATAAGGATAATATTATAAAATTCTTTATGTGAATGTTGCAAAGTTTCATCTCGGCCGAAAAAAAAAATTGGGGTTAGGTGCACTTTAGACTTCATGCATATGCGTCAAGATGATTTAACACTAACTTGAGAAATCACTTACTAATATAGACGATTTATAAACCGGAAAATTAAGTTTTTCTATGCATAAGAAGGCAGTCTTGTCAAATGAGATCATGCGTTGCTTGACCTTTACTTGTAAGTTCAAAACCGAGTCGTCGAAAACAGTTTATTCAAATTTAGTGTTATTAACTTGCTGTACTGTTTCGCTCATGTTCTTTAACAAATGATATTAATGAACTTGAACGTAGTCAATTAGTTATTTTCAAGCGACGTTTAGTGCTTTCAGTTTTGACCACCTTAGTGTATGTCTATTTAAGTTATCCTTGAGTGCATTCCGGTGCTCTAATGATCATATGAGTTCCTTTGAGACATTTGTAGTCCATTTAAGTGCCAGAGGCGTGGGAACCTGACGTTTCATTTAGAGGTATTATATTGTCATTGAGGATATGTACTTGGGAACTGAGCCGTTAATCCAGCTACTGTATATTTTTGCTTACAAAAACTAAAATTTCAAAAAAATTTGTTATACTAATAGTAAGTAAAGTTTTTTTGAAATAATAGAGCATTAATAAATAACTTCTTGTTTCTGAAATGAAGTTTTGATCTATTCATTCAAAACAAGTTGACCATTAACGGTAAGCAAGAGTGATGAAGAAATATTGGGCATTTTCAGTTTTCATTGACATAATCTTACAACATTAAGTAATCATAAGTTATAGAGTGAACCGTCATGCCAAACCTCTCTTAGTTAGTCGTAAAGCAAGAGTATAATTAGGGTTAGTGTACAATGTTGGTGTGCGAGAAACACTTAATGATGACTTGGGGCCTCATGCTCGATACGGGTTTAGGAATCAGGGGAGATCAGTGTTCCAGTGTTTGATGCAGGTAGAGAGACAGGTGAGGACCTTTTAGGACGGGAGAGGGGGGGGGGGGGGGGAGGGGTTGCATGTTTCCTTGATCCTTTGAAAACTTCACTTTTCGTCCCCAGTTCCCTATAAATAGATTCCATTGTTCCCTATATTCCTTGATCCCTATATGTCAAGACTCCTTTTAAAAGTATTCCTTGTTCCCTAAAATTAACCCCCTCTTCCCCCCAAACCTTATTCCCTTAAACTAAACGATCTGTTCCCTTGCTTCCAAAACCCTAGGGGGTCCTTACAGCTTTTACGTGCAGCTCAGTCCAAGTGACCTCCTGGTTCAGAATCGTTTCCTTTGAGAGACATTTTTTGCTTTTAGTCAGAAGTATGAGGGTTTGTGATTCACAGATTCTAGAAGGTAGAACATGGTCAAATTTAAACAGTTGTATCTTCTCCCAGGGCAATCAAGTCACATTACTTAATCATGCACATGTCTCGAGTTCTCTCTGAAGTTCTAGTTTAATACAAATAAATCAAATAAACAAACCATAAAACTGACAAACGAAACAAAGCGTTTCTTAACAATGACTCTTTTTCATATTATATTTTCAGTTAGTCCGAATTTAGGTTTGTACGTCATTCTTTGGTTTTAGTTTCGTCCGCAGTTTTCCAGTTTCGTTGTTTCAAACGAGGGATGCTTAACGAACTGTCAATCGCGATTTATCGCAGGCCACTCAGCTGTGATAGTGGACTAGCAAACATTTGCTAAACAGCAATATTACATTTAGATCACGACTGAGGGTTCTTCTTGGAGCCATAGATTTGGCTTGCATTCTGCATGGCCGCTACCATGGTTGAAAGATGTTTGCTTCAAAAAAACAGTAATATTGCGTATTCATGCAAACGTTCACTCATTAGCGTTGTACAGTCTGGCGTTACAGGATTACGCTTTTATCAAATTATATCCTCAGAATAACAGCTTATAAAAGAAGAACATCAGGAAGGCACTAACAAAGTAAAAAAAAAATGAAGAAGAGAAAGGGTGAAGAAATGAAAAGGAAATAGTCACATTCTGAGACGCCTGCCTGAAAATATTGGGGGAATGTTGAGATGGAACCAACCGTGAGTTGCATGCAGCCCCTCCAATCTAGTTAACGTCAGTGACGAAAGAGATTCATAATAGTGAAACAAGGTAAGGCTTCAGATATTGGCGAGCGACTTCGTTTTAAGGAATCTTGGTTATGATGCTGCGTTGGTTAGATCACCTCTTCTATGTGGTTTGTTATTTACTGAGTAAACCACCTTTTGGGCTGACGTTTGGAGTGTTAGCACATTTTTTCACTGATAAAAATGTTGGTAAAAAGTTATTAGCATATGAAATAGCGGACCCCTCAGCTCGAGAGCTCGAGTAGTAGTAAGTGACTTCTTTTCTTTGAGGTCAGTGATCGATCACTTCATTCAAAACAAGTTCACCATCAAAGGGAAGTAAAGGTAGAGAGGAAATGTTGGGCATATGTATTTAAGTTATCGTATATTAGAAGCAGCTTCAACAGTTTTGATTATACAATTTAATTTTCATTATAAAATGAAGTAAAGAAAATGGCGATGCCCATTTCGCTTCGCTAGTGTTGCAGGAGTATAATCGTTGGTGCTTGATGTTGTTGTGGGAGAAACACTCAGATGACGCGGAGCCCCTGATCCCTAATGCTTACCCCGAACATGAGGAATCAGAAGGGGAGGGTGGGGGCGTTCGGTGTTGCCACACTTCTGGGGTGGTGAAGGTAGCTCTCTTATGTATAAGACAGGTCTCTCCAGGGGGTAGCATGCTCTAACAGGGTTAGCATGCATGCTCGAACCCTTGAAAGTTTCACTTTTTCCTTGGTCCCTACGAATTATTTCTATTGTTCCCTAAAACTTGTTGTCAAAGTTAAAAAGTTATTATTATTATTATTAAAGTTGCTGTTAATAGTAGGAACCTCCCTTGTGTCGTGCAATGAATCCCAAAATATCCCTTGTTTCCTTGAAATAAATGATCATGTTCTCTTCTGGTTCCCCCAAGCCCCGAGGAAGTCCTCAGAGGGTGCAAGTGCAGCTTCGAGTGACCTCCTGGTTCAAAGTCACGTTTTTCTTTTAAGAGTTGTTTCTAGTCAGAGGTAAAAGAGGGCTTGTGATTCACAGATTCTCGAATGTAGAAAGCTACCAAATTCCAACCGTTGTATCTTCCCTCAGGACAATCAAGTAACTTTACTTAATCATCATTGACGTCAGCCGTCCTTGCACACGTCTCGAGTCCTCTCTAAAGTTTTAGTTAAATATAAATAACTGAAAATTAATAAACAAACCATAAAAACAAACGCAATAAAGCAAATGATTCACTTTCTTAGTGATGGTGCTTTTTCAAACTATATATAGCGCAAGCACTCCCCACCGGGAGGACAAAACAGTGGCGGCCGGAGAGGGTTGGCCGTTAGTGGAGACTCGACTGGCTTCAATTCATTTAGGTTTTGTACATCACTCTCTTGGTTTCAGTTTTGTCCGCCGTTGTTTCAAATCTTGTACGCTTAGCTTACCGTCAACTCATTACCAGTTACTGAATAGCGAAACAAGAAGTTTCATGTGTACAAGTGCAACAACATACTTCATAGTCATTTCTTACTTAGAGGCTAACTCCATAAACCAAAGATTTGGCCTACGTTGTTCATGATCTTGCCATCAAAGTTCGAAACTGAAAAAAAGAAATGCTTCAAAACGCGCTAATATTTTACTTCCTACAAAAGTTCACTAACCAGTATTGTGCAATCGTTCATGTCCGGGGCAGGGTGACAGCATATAAGTCATGTTATGCACGAAATTGCGCTTTTAACGAATATATCCTCAGAACAGCCTATTTATGTAAAATAACACCAAAGACAAAAGCAAAAAATAAAAAAGAGCAAGGATTGTTACGAAAAGAAACAATGTTTAGACAGGTTCCGAATAAAAAACCCTGAAAATTCAGGAGGAACTAACCGTGACGTACACGTAATTTAATGTCGGTGACGAAAAAGTTCAATAATAGTGAAAGCAGTTAAGAATTTAGATATTGGCGAGTGACTTCGTTTTAAGAAATCTTTGTTCTGATGCTGCTTTGGCAAGACCCCATTTTTATGTGCTTTCGTTTGGGCTGACGTTTTCGAGTGACAGCACATCTGTTAGCATTTCTTTTCGATGCTTTGTATGTGACTAATAGGCCACGCTCGGTATGTCAATATAATATTTTAACATGGCCCCGAGGCTTTCAGTTAAAAATTACAATTTTTATGTTTTCCTTGTCCCTCATTTCCCCAAAGAAAACACCACCAAATATAGAAGTTTGTCCTGAAAGCCACGAATCCATGTTGGAATATTGATATATCTCGTGTGGACTATTAACGTGAAAAAAGTTAACTTGCGAGATATTGGCTGGCTAATCTACTAAAACATAAATTGGCCAGCTTCAGAGATCTACACAACTGGAATGAGTGGCATTTTGTTAAGCTTGTACGTTTAGTAGTACACACCCCATGTAACGCGCCTAGCTTGCAAGAGGAAAATGAGTCCTTTTTACAACTACATGCTCTTATTAGTATTTGGTAAGCTTGAAACTTCAGTGATAAGTGAGTAATAAAAACATAAAATCAATTAAACACTTGGGTCATGAGTGTTGCATAAAGGCACTTTGTCGTGGCATGCTAATGATTCGTCATTTTGACGCATTGCAACCTGTTGTTCTGGGCGTGAACAAGCGGTATTGCAGTAATAGATGATAATTTTAAAATCGGTGTGAACAAAGGAAAGTTTTGTAGAGAAAAATATTGGTTTAAGAGCGGTTTGCAGCAGTAAAGTATTTGGTCCGCCACTACGTCTGAGTGCTAAACGAGCTCAGCTGTGAAACATTGAATTTGGTTGCGCTGATGAAAAAGAGTTCCTCAGAATTATAACTTTGATAATCACTGGGAAGATTCATCTAATGAAGCGAGTAATTGTGCTCTCAACACTTGTGGTATTCCAGTTTAGCTTCACCTTAGCAGAGGTTTTTCAAATCCATAGAACAAGACCACAAGCACGTTTAGGCTGGCAAAATGGCATAGATTACTTCAGGATTCCTACTTCACTGTGTGGAACTCCAGACTCTGATGAATGCAGTGTCTTCAATGCCGTAAGTGGCGCTCAAAGCTGCAACTGTACATGTCCCGGGAAGAAATCTACTTTTACTTCATTTGAAAACCAATGGTCATGCATTGAAAACAGTGATGTGCGGGCAAATCTACAGTCGCAACAATATAGTAAACCAGGAGAAAAAGGTAACTGAACTTAGTATTTTCTGTATCTGGCTCTCTTTGTTCGGAAGAATGTTTCGAAGTTCTTTACTCGGCTTCCACGCCTTCCAATTAAAATTCGAGGAAGCCATGCACATCCTTTTGGTGAAATCTTCTCTATTTAGGTTGTGTTATTTTAGTGTTATTTTTTCACTTTATTCTGATTCGTGCCTTAATCTTGAATCATTCTTATTTTCATCACACAATGTCAAACTATTTGTTTATTTTCTAGTGGTATTTTTTCCGCCCAAAATTGTATATGGATGATGTTTTAAACCTGTGTTCAGTGTTACACCAAACTATACAGTGTGAATTTTAAACACATAGCGTGGTTTCTGAAAGTTATATCTCGGGGAAGAGGATACAACATTTGTTTTTACTGCCTTTTGGATTAGCTATATGTTTTTATGGCAATGATTTTTTTTTCATTTTAACTGGTATACTCGAGAACTAACTATTTAACAACTGATTTGAACACTTTTTGTTTTGAAACATACGCGTGATATTATCAAACAGAAACACTATGTTATTTGTTGTTTTCATGCTCCACGGTAAGATTCTTTTTGGAGAGATCTGATTAGAAGACGAAGCAATATTGTACTCTCTAGTATAAACAAAAAAGCTCAAGTTGTCATAAACGTACTTCTGACTAACACCTAACTTTCCGCTCTAAACATGCCGACAACAGATCGAGGCAACGCAGCCTTGTGCCGTTCACAGATAGATAGGAAGTTCAAGAGTGCTGTTTTCCACCGAGTCCACCAAAATGGAAAAGAAGTCCCTATCTACAGCGAACAAAAATATACTCACCTAAGTGTACAAACGGCTAAATAAAAAACAGCAAAAGTTTCGGCTTTATCATATGCAGATTGCTGTAAACGTCATTCCTGAACTCTCTATCGATATTTTCCGCTCTGGCTTCTCACGGGAAGTGTTCGCGTCGACTTTATATAAATCTTGTGGTTTTGCATGGCAGGGCAATATTCTGTAATATCAGGTACAATATTGTGTAAACTTGTTAAAACCTAATCACTCAATGCCTCAGTTTTAAGATCATTGTGTTACGATTTTATGGACTGACGTGTCTCTTAGGATTTGCACGGCTGTAGTTACTCTCTTTTTTTTAAAATTTAGCTCAGGCTCAATGTTCTTATTTTTTCCGCCACTTCAGCCTCAAAATGTTCTGATTTTGTTCTTAAAATTCTGTGTTCTCTAATGGCTCCAAATGCGGTTATACCGTACTGTACAGTACTTCACTGTAGGGACCCAGACCCTAGCCCTGCTACATGTTTTCTCATCCATCAAAATGTCAAAGCGAAAGCAAGCAATCTTAGGAGAGTTTGGCTTTAGCAAGAAAGTGTGTCATAAAGACGGTGAGGTGGATGTCATCTTTCCGGTCTGATGTTTGTTTGTTGAAAAAAATTTCAGCCTCAGATTGTTCTTAAATTGTTTTTACTTTTCGAGCGATTTCAGCCTCAATGTTCTTATTAAGTTTGTTTTTATTAAAAAAAAGAAGAGTGTACGTCAATTACGTCATTTAGCAAAATGTTGGGGAGTGTAGAAGTGGGCAGTCATGAAAAAGTTTATCAGATAAAGAATCAAACAACAACAAAGAGTACAGTTTTATACATTGGCCTATCTTTTCGAATCAATATTTTGGTGTCATAAATTCATGTAAACTGTAAATAAAATCAATGATTGAACAAATATTGACCATTAACGCTCGAAGAGCATTGTTGTATTAAGCCGCTTGTTCACACTAGCAACATAACGACATCATCGCTTATGTCAGTAATGTAAAGATCAACATAACGACACAAGGAAAAGATCAGCTTTTTTCCCTATGTCGTTATGTTCATGCTGTAATGCTGCTATTATGCCATTATGTTAGGAAGTTTACACTACAAAACGACATAATGTTCTTCTATGTTATTTCCCTGGTGTGAACTATGCGCATTAGGCGCAACAACTTAATGCTATGGTATTTTCGGAGTTTGAAAGCCCCTTTGTGTTTTTTTCTAGCCTGTGAACAAGAAATGGAGACCTTGTTTGTCAATGAGTTTTCTAATACCAGTTTACGCGTGTTAAAAGCTGGAGACGAGAAAGCAATTTCTATCCGTAGCACCTGGAGTAGCTGTGAACTGGATCGTAATCATTCGTGGTATTTTGGATGCAGCGATTCGCGACTTTCCTCAAGTTTTTACCTTGATAACATGATGAATTTGTTTACCTTGACAAAAGGAGACTTTTACTTTAATTTAAAGGTAAGAAATTGTAGTTCTTAGACATCATTTGTTGTTGTTATGCTTTTCGGTACCATTTGTGAGGAAAACTTCCAGGGGTACTCGCTATAGCGGCTTATACAGGAAGGGTCTGCTCAAAAAAGGTTCTCAGTAGACAGCAGAGAAATGTGTCATTTCGTTTTTTATAGGGGCTTTTAATTAAAATATTTCAGGCACACCTTGTGGCTTTAGCTGGTAATGTTTGATGTTCTCCATTAATATTGTTCATTAACTTCGTTCAGAGGGTTTAGAAAAGGGATGTTGTATTTGAAAGGGGTACTTTTTTCAATATAAGGTATACGACATCCGAATGGTATTCAAAGGGTAAGGGATTGGACCCCGGGGCGGAGCCCCCTTGTGTAAAACTTTGTAGAGTACCCCAGGGGGAATCTTTTACCACGGTCAGTTAAGCGTAGAAAACAGTTCTTCCACAGGAGAAGTGCTTGGAAGAGATGATATTGTTGTACTTAGCACCCTGACTTTTCATGCTTTTCCTGGAATGATCAGTTGGGGATATAAATATTACAAAGTGGCCGGAGAAATTACATGCATTTTCTTCTTTCAGAGTTTCGTAAAATGTTTAAAACAGAAATTCTTACACAGCATCTCCTTTCAGTCTTTGAACGGTCTAGAACCACTTAATAATAAAAAAATAATCCATGCCGTGGACTAAAAATATTCCCATCACTATTTTTCCATACAGGTTGGCAGCAACGTATTAAATACACAATCACTAAGAGGAAGAATTATTAACCTGGGTATTTACTGCAGAAACACAAGTACAACGCAAACTCAGCGTGGTTGTCTGTTGTTTAAACTGGGAGGAAACCTGACGTGTGAGTCTATTTTTCCTTGCGTGTTTCATGCATTCAAAATGAGGACTGACTTTTTCAAGGAGAAAATAATTAATGACCAGTTGACGATTGATAAGTGTTCGAAAGAAAGGGTTAGGGCGTGGCCTACGAGTAAGCTAACCTTTGAGTCACACCTACTAGAGAAGGTTCGAGAAGAACAAGTCGGAAAGCGAAGCGATCCGACGGAAAGGAGCTTGGTGCGGAAGCGCGAACAAAGTGGGTGTGGTCCTATACATGAGCCTGCTCGCAAATAGGGCTCAGACAAAGAAGGTCTCTCCTTAACTTGCGGAAGGGGAGTGCCGAGGGAAAGAGTCGGATTCCCCGACTCCTAGACCTCTCTTGGACCGAGATTATAGCTTCACATACACTGTAAGGACAAAACTGCATAAATATTCGTTAACTAGCTGATTGCACATAAAAAAACCCGAGGCAAAACAAAGCAGTAAAGGAAATTAGGAAAACGGGTCGTAAATTAAAGCCAATAGAATGATTGCGTGAGTTACGGTAACGTTACAATATAAGTCAGGGTGCAAATGGGACACGCTGCGCGAAAGTAGTCACATTCATTGCACGAAACAAGTGACTGTTTATATGTTAAAATCTCAGTGCATAAAATTTTAAATTAATGCATTGCCTATCCTCATTTAGGTCCCATAGCAGAGACAGAATCTCCGACACCAACATATTTCTTAACTAGCACGAAGCCAATTCATACGAGAGGATCTGTCATTCTTGCTCCGTCATCGAGCTTCGTTACTTCGCCACCGATCACCTCCGTGGCGCACCAGAATGTCTCATCTCATGTAAGAATGCCTACAACAAATGTAAAGAGGCTAACCATGGCGATTCTAAAAATAACATCTTAACAGCTCGACTCAAGGATATTAAGTTAGCTTTATTTAAATCAGCCATAGCACTGTGAAAAGTAATTGACCGTAGGCAATCTTGTAGTTGGCCTCTTAAGAGGGTTTTAGCTAGTGCGAGTTTTCTGTGCTTTGCTAGCAATTCTAAATCGTTGATCTTAAGAAGCTACTATCACTAGAAGATCGTGTTTAAGAATTTGTAATTAAGTTGCTAATCTTGGTGGTGTCCTAAAGCTACTACGTGTTGGAGAGAGAACCGGAAATAGTGAGGGAGATGGGAGTGGGAATCAACATTATATTTCAAATCTCTCTCCCCTCCGAGGTAGAAGACACCGAAAAAGTGATAAATAACTGCTAATATCCTTTTCATTTGTAACAAACGTACCTTGGACTGCTTTTGACACATGTAAGGGGTAGTGCAACAGTCGACAGGGGCCGTGAGTATCTTTGAGCGTTCATTTTTCTGTTTTCAGGTTCCCAGTTCCCGCCCCAAACCGGATGGCAGTGAGCAAAGCAGTGATCGTAACATCAGTTCTATCTCTGTGTGGCTGGTATCAGGCCTGATAATTTCCTCGTTGTTAATCGTGATTATTGTTGGTTTCCTTATTGCTCGACGCAATAATTCAAGGTATCTGTGATAAATATTAAGAAGAATCCACCAGAATTTTGAGTAACAAATGGACAACAACCTTGTAGCGAGTTTATTTACGTAGTATTACAAACTTCTGTGCAACTGGTTTAAATATCTTCCAAAAAAAATCATTTTTATAAGAACACCAAATGTCGGAAACAAGTTTTGAACTTGGTATGAAACACTTGAAAGTACTGGTAAAATCAAACTAGTGATGAAATTTTACCTGTTTGCACTTTGCACTTTCAACTTTGAAATTTATCTTCCCGGGTTCACATGGAAAATTGTTTTTGGTGAAATTTGAGGCGACGGTTTATATCTTAAGCTTTAAGAAAACGTAAAAAGGGCTTTATAACATAACTAAAGCAAAGCGCGCGCTCGGATTGGCTAATTCAGCAATTACTATTTGCCCATGGTTGTATGCTGTTTACGTACTCAATAACTAAAGCAAAGCGCGCGCTTTGTGATGTAGCTCAATTTGTCACAACATTTTGACCACTCTGATGACGCGTATCGTTGTCGATAAGAGTACAGACCACGCTAAACCACATTCGATTTGTTTTTAGCCACAATATCAGAGATAACGAAATAAATAATTGTCTTGACAACTGAAAACACCGACTCGGACTTGAAAGTGCACGCGCTGCATTATGCAAAGGAGCGGCTTGTACGCGTGAGACTTCCCTTTCAAAAACTTTTACAAACTCCCTTAATATGCAGAAACAATACGAAAAAAATGTTTGGGAAACGAACAATGACACGTACTCGTTGTCGGTAAGAGTACAAACCACGATAAACCACATTTCGATTTGTTTTTTACCACAATATCAACGTCAAAGAAAATGTTTTTCTTCAGAGCTCGAGCTGAAAAAGGCATTGCGTGACACATTGACGCGAACAGCGTGGTATGGACTCTAAAAGACTCCTGTTGTTCTTATGTCTTAATGTTATGTTATAAAACAAATGGTAAACGCCATAGTGTGTACTATTCAGATATGGATGCACTTGGGAGGTTTGCTAAGCACTCAAGAAGCTAGAGATCGCCTCGTGCGACTCTTACGCTTCCTTCGTGCTTAGCAACCTCCCGCGTACATCCATAACTCAATAGTACACGCTATGGCGTTTACCATTTGTTAAGTAAAATGCATAAAATTATTCTGGTACTAGGTTTTTGCACTTTAAAAAACTGAAATTGCTCGATTTCCTATCCCATTTCGTACCCGAATTTGTATTCTCTATTGCACAAATCCCATAATCTTTTATCCCCCAAAATTGTGCATAATCATTGTTTGCAATTTCTCCTAGGACATGGAGACGTCCCAAGAGAAACCTGAAACAATGCATATGCAAATTTCTTGGGGGTCATGGAGGTGTATTATGGGATTTGTGCAAGTAGAGAATTGAGTTCCTAAGAGGGAGTTTCAAATTGGCTCTCTCCTCGTTGGATATTCAATGATAGACCATGATCGTGCATACAATCAGTCTCTCAAAGAGGGCCCTGATCGGGGGGGGGGGGGGGGGGGGGGGGGGCCCCCCGCGTTTTAAATCTTCTTACCGAGCCCTAATTTGCCCAAAATCCCATTTCCTATTCTAATCTCAGTCTCATCCCCAGGGTTTGGTTTGCTATTGTTAGTCCCACGGACCAAAATCCAGTAAAATAGGAGCGGATCCCAGTTTCTACTTTTACCCTTTTAGTCCTTTCAGATCCCTCTTCAACTTCCTTTAAAAGGATTTCAAATACTTAAAATTAACTAGATCTTTAATTTCTATCATCAAGAGTGCTTCATAAAATAATTTCAGCACTCGCTCTTATTTTTATAAGCTACTGTGCCTCTTCCACCTCAATCACATACACTAGGCTTGAATTCCAGTTGTTCATGATCGTGAGTGGCCGACTTTTAAAGCTGATCACATGCGTTACATCTTGAATCACACGCACCCTCTGTGTACATGTCTTTTAATAAATTTGTAAACAATTTAGCGAAAATTATGACAGGAGAATCTGAGGTAGCTTTTCTTTATATTTCTGATCAACAGGAAGAAAGTAAACATAATTACCATGACCAGAAGAGAGGGAACACTGGTAATAAAAAATATTCCTAATACATATACTGATATGTTATTTGCCGGCGGGGTGGTCTAGCGATAGTAAAAAACTGTGACCGAGGTCTTGAACCCGCAGACAGAGGGTAATATTTTCACGTCAGAAGTCACAGTATTCCACTATACGAACAGACCCTAAGTCAGTAAACAAAAACTACCATAATAAATGGTAACTTGGTGTAGGCACTGCTTACCACATTTGGTAACAACCCGGACTATTACGTGAGTGCCAATTTTGCTTGCGGCTAGTTTCTACACCCAGTAGTTATTTTTGTAATTAACTGTTGACCTTTTCCACACACACATCGTGCACGCGCACATGACCGTGGGCAGAGCTAGAAATAGGAAAATCAGAACCCCGCGCTATAATAACTAATCAGATTGCAGGATTCGTTGCCGTGCCCGCTTGGAAAAAATAAACGAAATTGTTCTTAGACTATTATTATTATTGTTCTACTATTATTTCAGTCAATTTGCAAACTGATGTTCCTTTGTCTCCTAGGATCCTGCTCTGATGAATCAACATACAAATATAGCATTCCAAACAGATGAACAACATGGCTACTTCACACTCGATTCTAGAGAACCAGGTAAAAAATACTTACATGATGACGATCAGGCTATGAAAACTATTATCATACAGAGATTTATTGCGTGTATTTTTTATCTACAGCTGTCTATGCATCAATGTATCAGGTACCGATGATTGACAGACGGACATCATTAAACGAGATAAGTAACCCACTGGAACAAGACCCTAACACTGGACATATATATGATGTTCTGAATTTCCCTCAGGAACACAGCATATATGAGGCCAAAAACATAACCGAGTTACCCACACTGCCGCCAAAGAATCTGGCTGTTGATAATACGACAAAGTTTCAAAATTATGGGCAGATTAGTATCGAACAACTTGTATACAATATCGTGGAGGAAATATTAGCGGGTGGCAATGGCAATGAAAGACCTGTTAATGACGGTTCTAAGCAAACGGAACCAGAGTACAATGTTTTGGAGCCGGAGCTTCAGGGTGATTTTTCAGAGGGGACCAGTCAGTATGAAGAAGTCACTGTTAACGAAGAGGAACCTCGTCAAGATACCTCGGGGAGGCAAGATGAGGTTACTGTTAAAGAACCGGAGCCTTCTCCTGATGCACCAGGAGAGCCCAGTCAATACGAAGAAGTCGCTACTAAAAAGTCAGAGCCTTCTCGCGAAAACACCAGGGAAGCCCATTTAAAATGATGACGTCACTGCTGATGGACCAGTTTATAATGCACTGCAAGAGCCTAATACAAAAAGCTCCAGTGCTAGCGATCGATATATAGACTTCAATTCACGTCTGAGCCCTAAACTTGTCAAAAAAAGTATTTTGGATCACTTCCTATAGTTGCCGATGACCGTGTGTATAACGACTGGTCGTTATGCATACGTTTCCTTTTTGGCACAGTTTGCTCCAATCTCTAGAGCTGTGCGCGCTGTCTGAAACGAAATGGCTGCTGTGCAGCTCATGCTCATGTGCAGCGTCACATGACTGTGCAGTTTAAATAGCTGTAGTTAACCCAGTATAGATAACGACAAGAAATCAAAAACCAAAACCATGTTCACCCCTAGGATTAAAGCATCTCTGTAGTGCACTGTTCCTAACCATGAGGCCACCGCGCACCTCCAGTGCCTTAGTGGACGGAGTTTCACAGTATTGCAACCAACGAATCTGAGAAAACACAAGTGGCTCAAATAAGCAGTCCAGTCAGCTAAACTCCGTAAGAAATGAACGTTTATATTTTAAACGTGTTTAACTACCTATACAGCATTGAATCCTAGTGCGAACGGGGTGTTGGAAAGGGCAAAAAAGTAGCCCTACTCTACCTAACTGCCCAGTATGTGAACTGCAGCCGCCAGGCTGGCTCCAGGCGTCCAGTGCTTTTCGTCTGCTTTCTTTTTCATTCGCTGTTCAATACTTTTTTTCTAGTTAACTGGTAATAAATATGAAAAAATATTATTGGTGGGATATTGGCCTGATGTACTTATAAATTCTCAGAACTAACGCATTAAAAAATGTATGAATTAAGTGAGGATAATTGATATTTTGATAGTTTCTGCTTCGCTGTTTGCAAGTACAAGCTTCAGAGATACAGAAAAAGCAGTATGAATTAATTGCTTAGCATACACTCTTTCTTTTTTATAACTAAAAGAATAGGTTTTATAAGAATATCGAGGCTGAAATTATAAACACCGAGGATGAGATTTTGAAAAGAATACAATTTTGTGAGTTGAAAATTCGTAAATACGTTAAAGATTTATGCTTTTAACTAAGTATAATTTTTTTTCTTTTTCTAGACGGGAAAATTACCCAGCAAAAACAGCACTGGCCGTATGTTAGATGATAATAATATTTCTGCAAGAAGTTATGTAGTCATACCAGACTTTGAAGGAATAAATACTTCAACGCCATCAAAGTCGACAATAAAACAGATTTGCCATACACTATCATCTCAGAATATTCACGAGAATGTTTCAGCCTAAAATCGGCAGGAAAATAAGAATATTTCTCCTGGGCGGAAAAGCAATGTTCTATTAAGAGTGTATTTCATTGTATCATTCAAATATATATTCATGAAGATATCGAAACATACATATGCAATGGCTTTCTGACGGTTTTTGTTTAAAATAGCTCTGTTTGTCGAAGCTACTCGTCATGAAAACGATCAATTTTGAACTACTCGTCATTCATGTATTTCGGCGAGAATTCTACACTCCGTGACTTGTGGTCACATTGCATCATTGCTATGCTACTATTAATACCATTTTCAGCGTAATCTATTCAAACCTCGCCCTGATTTAACTATAAGTTTTCAACTTCTAAGTATCTTCTTCCGTTTCGAACCATCAACATTCCTCCACATTTAATTCGTTCTGGTTTTTATGCCTGCATAGTATAATCCTCTTAAGCAGAATGATCTCAATAAGGCCATTAATCTGACTGAAGCTCAAATTAACAAACTATGAAATCTTAAGAGTATTTTAGTTCCATCGGTTCCCGTCTATGGGCGCTACCTGATCTGAACTAATGCCTCTCTACTCCATTTTAGAGCACAGGCCACTGACTAAGCTGCTCCAATCTTCTCTTTCTCTGGCCAGTGGTTACCTCTGCATCCAGAAGTAGCCCTTCGACTCTATAGTGCATTTAAATAGCGTTATAACTAATCCGAAATTTGTAAATCTTTCTCCTCTCAAACGCCAGTATCTTTATCGCTGACAAATGTATTTTTTTGTGATCTGACATTACATGTACTTTAAATTTATAATAAGTTTACTGTTAGTTAGTTCAAAATTGCCTCGTTTTCTCCTAGGACAGTTGAACCCAAACAGACCCAAAACCCGCCACGCACACTCGTGAACCATGGAACTCCACAGAAACCTCAGAACCACATGCAGAAATCAAATAAATGAAAGGAAAATTATGATTTAAGTTTGTGCGCTTCTGTTGATATTAATTACTCTATCTCTTCAAATTGATAATTCGTAAGAAAATAGGGGTTTTTCCAACACGGGACATCTAATAATGCTATAAATTTTCAATGTATTTGCCTATAAATTGCGCCATTAATTTAGTTACTTTCCATATATTTACAAGTAACCTTTGTTCCTCTTTTGATATAACTGACTTTATTCTCGACTCTATGACGTAATCCAGGAGTTACGGAATAAAATCAGTTTACACCAAAAATGGAACAAACGTTAATTGTAAACTGGCCGCTCCTAACTCTAACCCTCTATGACTTTATTCGTATCTCCTTCAGCTGTCGAGTGAATTACGTCTCCTGGTGAAGTTTCCTTTAAAATTATCCTTTTAGCAGTTTAATTGTTCGCGTGACCGAACAGCCCTGGGTGCGCTACATATTTAAAGCGAAAGGCACGAACAAATTGAAGTTCTCTCCTGAAATTGAAGTGCTGAAGTAAGTTATAATCTTTCAGTCTGAACTTTTGTCTGTCTCATGGTGGAAGGAAGGCAATGCGTCCTAAAAATCTGTTCGAAACGTTTGCTCTTTGTTTTGTTTGTCGCGTACTTGTAATTCGTGTACTTTGTTCTTGTGAATAAAAACAAGGGGACCAAGTTCTCTGAAATCTCGCGTGATCGCGTGATGGGTGTAATGAAACGAAATTAAGTATCGAAACCCGCCTGGTAAATTTCGTTGAAACAGAAATTCACGAAAAGGAAATCTTACCGAAGTCACGATCTCAAATTGCTATTAAAAGTATCTCCTGTCTCCTGTCTACTGAGTGTATTACGGCTCCTACGTACGTTTCCTAATAAAGGTATCTTTTTGGCAGTCTGAGTGGCTCGCGTGACGGATTAAGGAGCTTATAAAACAAAGCACCCACATAACTTCACGTCAGATCTTACTACAGACAATAAGAAAAAAAGAAGAAGCAAATATCGTTAACGGTTGATTGCAACCAAAATTCGAATGTGGACTTTATTGGTGTTGTTTTTGCTACATCAAATTCTTTCGGTGTATGCTGATCCGACGTTAGTTAGAGTAACACGCGCTAAAGAGGAACAAGACAGTTTTAGGTTACCAGGACCGTTCGAGTCGTGTAGCCGTCAGAATAAATGCAATCGTTTTAACGCAAATTTGTCTCCAACAGCATCTAAAAGAGATCATTGTTCGTGCTCTTGTTCGCGTCAGAAAGCAGCTACATTTGGTGTTAAGTATGGATATTGGCAGTGCATCGATAACAAAGAAATTCGCCAGAGAGAATTGTCTGGTAAGTTGGTTTAATTTTTTCAGTGCTTAATGTGTTTGTATATACCTTCCTTCAGGCACTAATGCAATATTTAGTAACAGCGAGAAATACCCTATGTTGAAGTCTATCCGATTGACAGAAAGTAATAAAAATAAAATCTCAATCAACTACCTTTTTTAAGACGCTACAGTAAACAAGAATTGTTGCAAGAAGTCAGTACGTAATCCCAGGCCTATATTTCATCCCGCAAACGGATTAGTTCGTTGAATACAGATGTAGGAGGGGACTGGGGAGGAGGAAACAGCTGATTTCCTAGCTAAAAAGCATTCACAATTGTCTAACTCTTATTTAGCTCTTATTAATATGGGAGAATCTTGACCGGCCGTGGTCGTGAGTACAGACTGAACGTAGACAGGTCTGTACACGCGACCGTCTGTACAGACCGACTTAGCTCGGTTAACAAGATGTTTATTATGTGGCGCAGACATGAGAAATTTCAGTCGTTTAATGTAACTGGCTTGCACTAACTGACATTTTGCTCGAGAACGACCATGAGGTAAATTTAATTCTGCCAAAGATTGTTACTCTATACTTTTGTTCCTAATCAGGCTTTTTCGCACTGCCATAAATAAATAAATATTGTAAGATGAAAAAAAGTCAATAATTTTGCATTTTAGTTTGCAACTTCCCTACTGAAAGACATCATGTAATGGTCTAGATGCCGGTCTAGATGGGAAAATCTAGACCGTTTTAAAAATCGATTTCAGCCAATCAAATTCGTACATTTGCTAGTTTCCAGTCCTTGTGAGACAAACCTTTTGATACAAACTCGGTTGGTAGATGAGATCTAGAAATGGTAAAAGAATACTGTGATCATTTATGATCAGTTCTGCTTGTTTCTGAATCACCAGTTAACGTTTGTTGGGACAGAGAACAAAAACCATTTGGAAATTGAACTAAGATCTGAATTTTCACAAAAAAGTTCATCTCAATGTAAATATTAATTCTCTCTCTCATACACATATTTTAGCACTTTATGGAGCTTTTATTAACTATTCTTGTCTAATAGACGAAAATTAGCAAGGCTGATTACACAGTAAAGGAATATATATATTCCCATACTGTGTAATTTCGTCTATTATTCAACTTATAGCTGATTAGATCCTCTACAGCGAGAGGATCCGTTACTTCTGTTTTGTCACGGTGGTCCTTGCAAAAATTAACGTCTTATTCTTGTCTAGATTGCAAAAGAATTCGTTTTAACAATGCAACAGACCCAGATCTTTTGAGAGTGTTTAAAGTAGGAGAAAGCGCGGCTTTTAACATCAGCCTCAGTACTGAGGGCTTCGTAAAAACGGCACGCTCCAAATTCAGCTATCAAGCATGCGACGGTAGATGGATACCGCTGAACAACACAGCTTCTGCACGGGGACTTCAAGCGAATACCTATATGCTTAAGGTAAGGGCAGACGGAAACTGAATCGACATATTAGGAGATAATTTATGCCCTTGGGTCTTATACCCACATGTACAATTTTTCTAAAATAAAACATTTTTTCGAAACATGAAGATTCAACATCGCCACAGAAAAGCGAGTTAAAACTTACATTCAACGCATGTTAAAAGTCGGCTACATTTACAAAAAGACTAAGCATTACCTTATAGAAACTATGTTAATGCGGGGGGATTTTACATTTTACCTAAAATACACAAAACCAGCAAACTCGGGACGTCCCATAGTTTTATCTAACAGCCACCCTACAGATCGAATCTTTCAATTCGTCCTTACGTGGTACCAAAACTTTTGGCCAGAGTTGCCTTACACACAAAAACTATTCTTAAGACGTACATCCTTAAACGCATACAGTATTAAAAATGGTAAATGATTAAATAATCTTATTTAATCCTGTTAGACAGTTAGAAGCAACAACAACAACAACAAGGTTTATTTGAACTGTAAATTACAAATTAAACAGGAAATAAACTAAAAATACATACAGTTGTTGTTCACCCAAAATAACTAAAGAGCTAAACTAGTTGGGTAACCACCATATACTAATTGAAAATAAGTATAAGGTCAGAAAAGAGGCCTTTTACATTTTAAAAAATGAACAATGAACTATTTGTCTCTAATCGGTGACGACTAATTTGTCTAAAATAAAGTAAAAAAACGCTGAATATACGTCTAGTTTTCATGGATAGGATTCAGCGTTGTTCTTGCATAATTTCTGCAAGTGTAAGTATATGCCCTGTTTGCTGGGGGGGGGGGGTAGGAGGGGGGCTTCCATATAAAAAGATAGGGGACGCTTGTCGTCTCGCATAGGGGTGTAAATCAAGGATCTTGGTCTCAATAGCTCTTATTATCGAAGTTATCAGCGGTTTGACATACAAACGAGGCGAAAGGGTCAATTATACTTTCGCCTCGCTTGTATGCCTTTCTTAAACAAAGGAATATTTGACAGCAGGCACAACTCCAATAACAGCTATTAGCGTGGTCAGGACGAAACGACACTAGGTTTAGCCGTCAAGGTGTCATATAAGGTTGCTTTTGATGAAGAAAATGGAAAAGACTGCCATTTCCGTTCAAGAAAGTGGTGTCATAGAGCCGGTCAAAGAAAGCTCGAGCCACGTCCAGATTGGTATCTATTAGGGTTTTAATTCAATTTTTCCAACTAGCATCCCTGAATTTTTCACATACTAGTCTCCCCCCCCCCCCTCCCACCGGGTCTGTTTCATTACTATCTTTTTCTAGTTTATTCCTCTCATTGTACAGATAGCTGAGAGTTAATAAAGGCACTCCAGTATGCAACAAGGTATTTACCTACGATGTTATTATTCCAGATAGATGAACCAAAAGTGAATCCAAAAGAACTTTTACAAGGAAGAGTTATAAAGCTTGCCATTCCACGCAGTGCTTTGGAAAAGAAGCCATTTTGTTTGTTATTCAAGGTTGCTGGTATTATGCAGTGTAAGTGACATATTACACACAAGTATCTTCACAAAGAAAAAATACACGTCTATTGTACTTTTTATACTGTGATTTCTTTTGATGCTTACAGGTCCTCTCAAGCATATTTTAGCAACTGTAACACCTTTAACAACAACAACAACAACAACAACAGCAACAACGGCAACAACCGCAAAAGCGGAAGTACAGAGTCCATTTTCAGAGGCAGTTGTTCCCACCTCTCACATTTTAGCTACAAAGATAAGAAAATTTCAGACGATACCGACTGCCACAGAAGTTCCCAAACCAACCTTTAAGGTTTGTACGTCAGGCGTTTTTCGGTAACTTTATCGGCAAAATGTTCTTTAAACGTTCGATTCAAGGTGCGGTTCGAAGCTTTTCAAAATTTCAAAGAAATTTTTGTCACAATTTAATTCGAGTATAGGCAACACGGTGCTTATGTCGTTAAAGTTCCCTTGGATTACTTTGCATAGTACTATATATAATGATTGCACTTCAATTCTTCCTATTAAATGGCATATTGATATTTGTTTCCTTATTCTTACTTCATTGGCATTACCAGTCTGCTGTAAAAATATTATCGAAAAGATTAGATTTTACTAATGGCAAGGTTCATCAGGGTAAACCAAGGAGTTATCCCACTTTGCCCCCTCTGCACTAATGAGTACATGATTTCTCACGCTCGAGCACGCGCTCATTTCGCGGGCAGCAGCAGCTAATGGAACTAATGAGTTGATTAGTTTGTTTTTTTTTTTCACACAGGTGACACACCCCTGGGCCACTGATGGTGGCGATCAGACGCCTCACAAGGCATCAGCTCAATTTTCAGTTCCCTTAATCGCTGGAGCCGCGGGCATTGCTGGGATTGTTTTGTCGGTTGCTTTTTTCGTAGTTTTACTAAGGTGTCGGAAAGGAAAGGAAAGGTGAGATGCGGAAGAGGTTTGAATTATCTGCATTATCTATAAGAGGTTTGCATTATGTACGTTGTCTAGGTGGCCATCGACGATACCTAAATACGAATATGTCCTGTCCTCAAGCGGTGTCCCTTTTTTGGTTGGAAACTCGAACCATCAAGTTAGGCTACTATTTTCCTTCCCAAGGCAAACTTGTGGACCTTTTTCGTTTCGGACTACGGGCAGCTTGAGTGATTATCAGCACCAACTATTAACGGTGGTTTCTGCGACTGTTGCATAGGCGAATTCTCGCTCCACTTGCAAAGCATCTTATTCAAGTGCAGGCCATTAATTTATTTTGGTGTCAGTTGAAAGGCCAAACAATTTCCTTTTACATCCGAGTCGAGGGTAATAGGGTAATTGGCATAGGTGAGCCGCGGATGCCACGATGCCTCTACGCATCTCGTCTGCTCTTAAAAATTGATTTCTGTGTATTCGTGCCCAGGTCAACAGACCTTACTTAATTGTTGCACTATTTACAGATCACCAGCCTCTGACATATTTGTAGAGCTTATAGGACACGCAGATTAGCCGCTGCTTTTAAACCAAACATATCAGAAACCAAATATATTTTACGCAGAAAGAACTGCAGTAATTTTCAAACAAATATTTTTACACTACATTTTGTTTCCGTAGGCATTTGTCTTCGACAGTTTTGGAGCTGAAAGCAGCAAAACCAGAAGATTCCGCTGACAAACATTCAGTAGCTGAAGAGAAAGCACCTTATCAAAGTTTGTCTCCATCACCAGATGGTGTCATGGAAAGGGGTCTGTACATACGACGCTGCTTTTATCTATAAAGAAGTTTTTTATTTGTGTCGAAAGTAATTTGCACTTTGTACGCCACACGATTTGCTTAAAAGATTTGCGCCACTTTTTCATCCAATCAGAAGTACAATCAAACCAATTGTGACGCGTCCACATGCATTTTCCCGCGCTTTGCGTGAGCTACATGTAATTACTTCGGGTTTTGATTGGTTCACTGTATTGTCTGTGTCCTTTGTGATGGGCTAGAGTAATTACTTTGAGTTTTTGATTGGTTCACTGTATTGTCTTTGTCCTTTGTGATTGGCTACAGTGATTACTTTGGTTTTGGTTTTACGCCACTCGAGTTAAAACCACTCTATCAAGAATCAGGATTATTGGTTTTGGTTTTACTTCTGATTCAATGACAAAGTGGAGCGAGTTTTTTAAGCCAATCGCTTATCGCGGCAATGCAAAACCAAATCAAATGGGAAATGCTTTCGACTACTAGGTGAAAATCGCTCTAAATTACTGGGAATAATTGAGTAGTTATTACTAAAGAACGTTTTGACCAGAGTCTAGCCGTGCTGCTCTTTCGCAATTATGTGTGGCTGATTTGTCTTTTGCAACCAACGATTGATTAGTAGTCTAGATCAGGAGCCGCAAGGGAGGGAAATAAATGAAATATTTGAGTCGGAATTTGAAAAGTTAATAGTATTACTATTACCATTACTGATCGTTGAAATATAGTCAAAAATTAAAAAATTAAACTGATCAAAATTAACAGATAATATCAACATCACTGAAGTTTGTCAACGCGAATGGTGCAAGTGTCGAAACTATTCTCATCACCTTGACTTTTTTTTTAATAGCTTAAAAAAATTGTTATTGACTTGCCTTTATTAAACACCTGCTTGCAGGAGTGTATGTGTCGAGATACAACGTTCCTGGAGCTCTTCCTGCCATCAACAACTACAGTGCGTTTACTGAGGGAAGAGAGCCGGGCAGTCCCGTGGGGACGCCGACAGAGAAGTTAGCCAGTGATGAATACGACTATGCGGAGTCTAGTCTTGTGGCTCGTAATAATCTGGTCAAGATCGACTGCCCTGGGTCAAAAGAGAAGGCCTCTAACATACCCGAAGATAATACCCCCTATTATCATGATCTCGAGGTGAGAGAGAAAGGTCTTCAAAGTGAGAAACCGAGTGAAGGTGATTGTGGAAAACCTGAGGATATTGCTCCTTGTTATCAAGTACCTGAAGGACCTAGTCCTTTGGATCGACAAGGCTGCTCCCTCAAACGAGACGAAGAAGGGGCTCACGTTGCACATCATGAGGAAACAGACCCTCTTTATCATATCTTAGAGGAGTCGACAGATGACAAGCAGATAGATCCCAGCCATAGAGCTTGCAAATGCGGAGTAAAAGGACCGAGCTTTTTAGACAATGAAGAATATTGTGGTTACAAAGAACTTAACGCAGATGAGCGCATATCTAAAGAATACCAGGCGCTTCACAAATATGCCTATGTAACTATCAGAGACCCTAAAGACAGTCGTTATAAGTAGGATAGATAGCTTCAGGTATTGCAGTTTGTATTATATACTTCGGAAAATACCATAATATTCTTTGCTTGCCCACCCAATATCTGGTTTGTCTACCCAAAATTTTGATTAGGCATTGTCTTTGTTGAAACTGGAAACAATGCTTGTGCAAAATTTGGGTAGACAAACAAATATGGTATTTGGGTGGACAAACAAAGAATATTATGGTATTTTCCGAAGTGGAGAATTTATAAAAACGTAATTTAATCCTTATAAATTCCAAATCATCAGTGTTAACACGTAAATTCTCCCAAATAGTATACAAGAAATGTACGGACACAAATAAACAGATTTGGTATGTAGACACCAGGTCTTACCGGCCGGGCAAAGTTAATACATCACCAAATTTTCGCACCAAGTACTGTAGGAAATATACAGAGACCAAAAAGAATTAGTGGGTGCACATAAGGGCTGCCTAATACTTAAAAGATATAACTTGAGAACTATAAGAAACGTTTGCACATACAAACGAAGGTTTTATTATTCACTGGCTTGTTTTATTTCTGCAGCTTTTAGGAACTATGTTGTTCGCTTTTACTTGTTTGGTTAACTAGGCTGCGTTCCTTTGGGGTGATCCGGATCCGGATCAGCCCCAAAGGAACGCAGCCTTAAATAACATGCTGCAACAGGCTTGCCGTCATATAAGCCGCGCGGTCAATATAATACAATGAGAATATGTTTTGATCAACTTTTCCTGCACAGGCTAATATCGGCTGACTGACTGACTGACTGGATGTTCTCGGTGATTGGGTGTGTTTTGTCACAGTGGTTGCGTTTGTCGAAGTTTTACGCTTCAGTCCCATGAAATTTAATAGCATTTTAACGTATTTGAGCATACAATACAACTTTTAGCGACGATTAAGCAAACGAAAGTGCAATAGGCCTTATCTCGGTTTTTGACGCCATCTTGACGGGTAGACAAAGAGGTCAGAAATTACAGTGTTTGTATGGGAATCCGGTTCGATGGGAAAAAACCTTTTTCCAAAATTGAATTTCTCACAATTAGTGACTCAAAACATTAAAGTATTACGTAGAAGATTGTATTCAGCAAGTTTGCAGGATGTAGCTTGGCTAGAAGACTCTCAGTGAATTTTCCTAATTTTCCATACATTTCTCTGTAGTTTTTTTCTCGCGAACCGCGTCTAGACGTCCGTCTAACTAGCCAAATTTTACAGAGAAATGTATGACAAGTTAAAAAAATCTAAGCAACATTCTCCTAACTTCCTGAATACAGTTTTCTACCTTTCATTTTAACGTTGCGATTCACAAATTGTGTAAAATTAAATTTTGGAAAAAGTTGTTTTCCATCGGACTCCCATACAAACACTGTAATTTCTGATTGCTTTGCGTACTCGTCAAGATGGCGTCAGAAACCATGACAAGGCCTATTGTCGCGAGTACTGAAGAAGTAGATCAATTTTTTTTGAAAGCCTCCTTGATATTCCAACTTATTCCAAAAATGAGAAAAAAAAATCCTGAAGAATTTGAATTGATGGGTTCGCTGAAATTAGAAAATGAGACAGCGGAGGTTTTAATCCCGGTGCTCGTCGTGTTTGAAAAGAACCCCTAGGAGACACATGTACCAAGATCCAGTTTGGCGGGTGTGGCCTGGAATTGTTTCCACCCCTAAAAGGAGCCACTTCTTAAACAACACAATAACTGATATTGACGTTATTCACCTCAATAACCTTAAGGTATCGCAGAAGCTCATGCTGTGGACCTCTTGAGGCGGACCATTCTAGGAGATATCAGACATTATTTTTTAACCCCTAAGAAATAAGATCACCTATGTCCTTTAAATATGAGATTCCAAGCCCCGACACTCCCACCCCTTCCCCCACCAAAAACGTTGATGCAATATCTTACTCACCAATGACCATTAGTGGCATTCCTTTCAAAGGAAGTGAATGATATGGAAGTAATGGCATTCTATAGGATCAATATCCTAGACGGATGTCTGGTTACTGCAGTTGTTGTGTTTTGGGGTTTCACTGCCCTCGAAAATTCTTTACTTGGGAGAAGGATTAATTTTACATCACGCTGACACGCAAAGTTAAAAACTCTTTCTTATGAAACACTAGAAGTGGAGACGGAGTAAGACTAGTCGTTTAACTGGCGTGTTTGATGGAATCGTAACTTTTCAACTAACAATTTCGAAAACAAAACTGACTCAAAGCGATGACTGGATTGTCGACAGCCCTGATTTTCTTCACGATGGCAATCCCAGGCTATAGCATGGCCGAGGTCATTAGAATCGAACGCGATAGTAGCGTGTCGCATGATGATTTTCTCTTGCCAGGTTCTCAGTGCCCTGGGAGGCAGGCACAATGTGACAATTTCAATGCTACTTCGCTTGCAATATGCTGGTGTTATTGTGGAGACCTACAAGGCCAAACTGCTTCTTTCTACGAGTCAAGTTATGGCTGTCTTCAAGTCAGCGATGTTCGACAACAGGCAGGTATGACTGTCAGTTAGTTGCTCAAATCATAGTTTGTTAAATAAAATTTGACTTTGCAGTTTGGATCGAGTCAAATTGCAATGAAGTTCGACATTTAACCTGGGCCTTGCCTGCAAGTATCCCGATAGAGTAGGAACATCTGCATTCTAAACAGCAGTACCATTCGTTGTCAGTTCTTTGAAGCTTAGGTTGGTTGGTGTTTCAGATCGAATCCCAAGAAAGTTTACTGCTTTGTATTGAATATAGCTGTAATAATTTATTGTTTGCTCTCAGTATTCCTTTATCCAATAATATCCTGTTTACACCTTTCAAAGAACCAAACATGTTTTAAGCTTGAAAACACGACTGCCATATCAAATTTTTAGCGGTTACAAGCAAAAAGAAAAGGAATGAGAGAAATCACAGTCGATCTAGGAGTGCAGCGCAGCTCTTTCAGGTGGCTAATATTAATACATATCTTTTATTCTTGTTCTATATTGGGCACAAAATTGAAATGAGTTTTATTTGCTTGCAAGACATTTGCTCTCACGCTACGCATTATGCGCAAAAGCGCAGCGAAACTTCGAAGAACTACATCAGCGGTTTTGAACGTGTCCTTTTTTGTAAGTTTAGACTCAAAAGCCAGCTTTTACTTTAATTTCCATCAGCACATGTTATGTTTATTCATAGGTTGCCTGATACAGGCGATTCAGCGGACCAACGTTTGGTGTTTTTTCCCTTTGATATTGTTCATCAGGAACAAACTGTAGACGTACCTGCCAACCAGAGGTGCACCTTCTATTATGGAACTCGATTCCATGTGCAGTATCTGGATTGTGGTGAACAATAAAGACAATAGAGTGTTTATGTCTCAGTACTATCGGTCTGATAGTTGCGTCTTGGAAATTTAATGTTCTTAAAACATTTGTTTCAAGAGCATCAAATTTCCGCGGGACAACTATCAGCCGACAGTTCCTCGTCAGAAACACTGTATGCTTTGATTACGGTTCACCACTAAATCTTCCCCGATTCTTATTGGTTTGAATTGATCACGTGACGCGATAGTGTTCATCCAATTTCTTTTTTCAGGCTGCCAGATGCTCTTTACATACGAGTCAGTGGACCAACGTCTGGCGTTTTATCCATCTGATTTTGTTCCGGAACAAACCATAAATGTGCCTATCAACCAGACGTGTACTTTCTATTATGGAAGTCGATTCTATGCGCAATATCTGGATTGTACTGGTTACTGGAGCTCAATAGAAGCGCCAAATGTGCTTGAAACTATAGAGCTGACACCCGGTTGGTCTTCGAGTCAGATGAAGATTAGGGTAAGTTAAATAACAATTTACTGATAACTGAGACGTGAGCCGTAATTGTAACTGAGGTCCACTCTAGCCGATCTACTATCTAGTAATTAAATTGGGTCTACATGTTGTTTGAACCATTTTGATTTAGATAGGCTCACTAGCTGGAGCAGTCATTGGGTTTTGGATCAGGGCTGAACGAGGAAATGTGCAAATATCGAACATAATTGTAGTCTTATCTAGGGAAAAGTTTCAACAGTTTGTTACAGAAGGGCCATGTATTAAGAAAAGACCCTAGCGACCTTTCTAGAGGTTTGTTTCGGACACCAGAGGGGAAAAGACAAGGGGGAGACCTAAAATAACCTGGAAGAGGGCAGCAGAGAATGAACTGAAATCCATACACCTGACCTGGGACGAAATCCGGAAGGTGGCACAAGATCCTTCTTGAGAGAGACTGTGAAGGCCTTAAGAGTCCCATGGTGCAATGAGGCCAGATGACGAAAATCTCCAAAACTGCCCCAAATATAAGCCATAGACAATAGATTAAGTAATAACGTTTTTGCATTTACGTCCTTTCCACATCTGCAAGTGAAAAGAAACAGGCTGTTTTCGTTCAATTTAAAAATCAGTGTACTTCATCAATTAGTCACACAGGAACTAATGAATGAATAAATGGATATCCCTGTTGGATGTTTTTTCTTTCAGATCAACGTTATTACAACACTATTCCAACTGCAGGTCGTCTCGTTAGAGTTGCAATACAATGTCGAACTGACACTCCTAACGTTCAGTTGACAAGCCCATGTGTCGTGTTCCAGGTCCATGGACAAACTGAATGTAAGCATACATGAAGTGATAAAAAGACTGCTGAATCAAATTAGATAATAATGTAAAGCTTCTTAAGCTAAACCAAAATGTTATACATGGCGCATAATATGAAAATTAAGTAGTGAAACATGATTGACATAAGTCAGTAGAGCGAGTTAACATTACAAGTCGAGAATCAAAATACAATGTCAGCATTTAAATGACACTCTTAGCCTTCAGTACATGAGCCGTCATGCGTCGTGTTCACGGTCCATAGGGTAATTAAATGTAAGCACACATGAAATAATAAGAAAGGTTGCGAATGTTCTGCTTCTTGAAACTCCAACATCATCGAGTGGGTAATACTAAAACTACATATATATTGATATTCAGGGAATTGTGAGTCATGAAGTAAATCAGCTCGTGCAGCTGCGGTTTCCTGTGTTACGGAAATGGATAAAACCATTGCATGCGTACCTTTTGATTCGGGAGGGAGGGGGGGGGGGGGCGGGGCGGGGTGTTGGTTTTGCAAGAAACCTCAAGAGGCACTTTTCACCCCAAAGAGGTACCAATTCTTAAACAACACATTAACTAACACAAACGATACCCTAAAAGATAGAGCGAAAGTTCCTCCTGTGGAGTCTTTTGAGCTTGAACACCGTATCAAAACCACGTTTTTAAATCCTAAAAGGTACGACGAGCATCCCTGTTTTTTTCACCGAGGTGTAAACTTGATCAGGGAAAGAGAATCGATAAACGATAAAGACAACAACTTTCAAATTAGTGATCTTCTATACCATGTAGTAATTTTAAATTCAAGAGGTTTCTGTCGTTATTCCACGGTCTTCTTCATATATTTCTAGGCCCGTACCCTAGGCCGACCCTATCACCAGCATTAACCGCGGCGACCTTGCCAACACCGGTAACAGAAAGATTAGATGCAACAGGAACTCTTCCGCCGGTGACCACGCCAGCAAATAAAACGCCAACCTTGTCTTTGGAAGAAGCGACAACAATTGTATGGAGCTTACTTTGTTTAATCCTTAAACAAAATTTACTCATCCGATTAGCCAGTCGCAATGAGTGAACGAAATAGGTTATAACTAATAGTTAACCCCACTGGCAGATGGAGATCTGGGACGAAAAAGGGAAGAAGCGGGCTAGGCGCTTAAAATCTTTATGGGTTTTTCTATCAAGGGGCCAATCAGAAAACATAAACAGCTCCAAAAGTGTCGCGCGCGCCAAAGATGCCAATCTCGTTTTCCAGCATATAGCTTTGTAAGGTAGAGCTTTTCCTTTGTCTCGGTTTTGGAGGTGCCACGCACCTCTCGTAAGGTCTAACAGGATTGGCCGAGAAAACAATAGAATAAACAACAGAAACAATGGCCCTAGTCCTGAAAACAATAGAGGTGGATGACTCCGGGAGCAAATAAAATTAGAGGTTCCGAAGAGGTGCGTGACTACTGCGGTTTTGAGGCCATGCCTGCTTTTTGTTAGACATGGTGACGAGCTATGCTTATCTTTTCTTAGGGCGATGCAACCCAAGCTCTTAATAAAGGCAAAACGAATCCACCTTATCAAAAGATCGGTTTATCAAAATGGGATAACTTCAAATGTTTTTAGCCAATCAGAGCTCAGAATTTGTTACCCATATATTACTTTACACCAGTTTTCTATTGTTTTTATTTCATTTTTACAGCAGCCTACTGAAGAAACGACCGTTCCTGGAACCAGTGACGGTGAGGGCACAGAATTAGGGAAAAGGAAAGAACACGTTCTGAAACCTGGATATTCTAAGGCAACAAATCTGCAATTTGGCCTTGATTTTTGCATCAATAATTAATTAATCTGGCATAGTGGGTTTGACCATTATTGTGCAGGTTGGCAAATAGTTAGGTGTGACTTTGTTAAACGGCACAAAAATTGCTAAACAAAGTTCACGCGTCAAGCGTATCAAAAAAGAGCAAATCTCTATCAAAGTAGGTTGCCACGAGCGACGCTTTAAAAGCAATTATGGCTTAAATGTTGCAAAACAACGGCCACATATTTACCGAGAGTAAGTCAGTAAGAATTGATAACAACCCAGGCAAGAACTCGATTAACGTTGATTATTTGCCAAAACAACATTAGGTCTACGTTTTTTCGGATGACCAAGCGGACCATAAATATCAACATATTTGTCACTTGAAGTTTGGAAATTTGCAAAACTATGGATTATCACCATGCGATGTTTCGAATCCGTCTCAACAATTGGTCTCACGAATATAAAAGTACACAGATATTTTCATGTAACTTGTGCGCATAAGCAAAATAATTTATGGAACATGAAAATTTCCGCGTACCTTGTGACTAGTGCAAGAGTGGCCGGAAATTTCCATGTATCGTATTACTACTACATATAAGAAAAGGTACATGGAAATGTCTGTATACCGCTTAACTACATACAAGAACAGGTACATGCATGTAAATTTCCATGTGCCTTGTGTTTACATTCATGGAAATTTCCATGTAACTTGTGAATACATTCAAGTAAAGGTACACGGAAATTTCCATGAACCTTGTGACTACTATACATTCATGGAAATCTCCATATATTTTGTGGCTAAGTTCAAGTAAAGGTACATAGAAATTTCCATTTACCGTGTGACTACTAGTTGTAAGGTACATGGATATACTTTCATGTATCGTGTGACCACTAGAAGCAGGGTCAATAGAAATTTCCACGTGCCTTGTACCTTGTAACTACATAAAACGAAAGGTTTACTCAAATTCGTTTCGTTTGGAGTAAGGTAAAAAATAGCACCGAGCTTGACCAACCTCGTGACCAGAAAGCAAGAAGCTAGTATTGGTGTATAAGATCGCATACATGAAGACCGTAAGTGGACTTAAGCTGAACTGGTAGTCTGACTGTCAGCAAGCGGGTAATTATAAGCCGTAGACATTGCATTGTATGAGGAAATAAATTCCATTACAAGTCAGTTTACAAATGTTTTGTTGAAATCTAGGTATTGCAGCTGGCCTTTAGATTGCAACACAAGCCAAAGAAGCTGCCAAGGGGCTTAGGAAAGGATGTTTTATATGTTACTGTTCCTTTCAGAACTCTTAATCAGAGATTCAGTTCAGTTTTAACAATTTAATCACATGTTGTTTGTTTTGTCGTTTCCAGGTCAATGCTTCTTCCAAAGAGAGTTGTCTTGCTAAGACAGGGTTTTGCGTATCAATAAATAAATGGACAGATTTGATATATATTGGAAATATTTACCCCCTCTCTTAACTAAAGTGTTAACGGGCAATCTGACGCGTTCATATAACAGGGAACGTTTATAATAGCTGTATTGCAGTTTCATCATAGGACTGTGTAGAAATTTCCAGGTGCACTTTTTGTGTCATCTGAATGTCTACGGAAATTTAAAATGTAGGTTGAAAATCGAGAATTTTACAGACGTTTGTATGACTGGGGGTATGCATTATACCCTCAGTCAAACAAACGTCTGTAAATTTTTCAATTTTCAACTAACATTTTCTCAGCTGATATTACACCTGAAATGCTGAAACTTTGCAGGGTTACTTAAGTAAAGGTGGTTTTTCTAGTGCTGGTATATGTTTTTTTATTTTGACGTATTTGAATTTTCGGCCGCCATTTTGGAGAAGGGTCTATTGTGCCGTACACGAAGGTATATGGATGCCATGTGCCTTACCACGTATGGTGCATGGAGGTACATGGGAAAAGTATGTACCTTTCCACGTGTGGTGCATTAAGATACATAGGAAAAGTACATTGCTTTAAGTCGGTTGTACACGAAGGTATATGGAAACTTCCATACACATTAATGTGTGGTGCATGAATGTACATGGGAAAGGTGCAAAGGTGGGAAAGGAGTTCAAGGTTCACTGATGAAGGATTATAAGTGCACAGCCGATGAATGTGAACCCGTGGTTTTAAATAAATACACGATGATGATGATTTTGCTGATAATGGTGATGGTCGATGATGATCGATAACGATGATTACATTTTATGAACTAAAAGAAGAAGTTAACACACGGAAGTACTGCTCTGCTCAATGGCTTTTGTTTTAATGGTCACTGGACGGATTTTGTCAACCTAACAGTTAAAGCCACATGAAATAGCTTTCATTTGAATGGTCACTGAGGAACTAGGGCTAAAGCTCATCTACAGACTTCGGACATAATCGAATGCAGTGGATGTACTATCGAATTCTCAGAATTGACACAAAAAAAAAAAAAAATAAGGAAAATTGTTGTTTCGATCTACAACATTGACAGGATGCAAGTGTTCATCTATGTTTCAAATTTTATGGCCAGGTTTAGTTTATTACAGTTTCGAAACCCCAGGAAACGCGTACGTGGTGGTGCATCTTAAGGTTACCACTTCTCAAAGGCTCCTTTAAGCTACAGAAACTTATATTGGCACCAGAAAAACGATATTTCACATACTCCCCCTGAATCACATTGACACGTCACCTCTAACTCTTTGGGTCCGGTTCAGCCGAACTTTACTGCGGAAATGGTAAGCCGGCTTAAAAAATTGATTTACTTTTATTTCTTAATTAATTTACTCCTTAATTCTTTTATTCAAGGTATACTTTATTCCGGCAAACATGACGAACCGCCTCGCGACGTGAATTGCTGTGAACAACGGATTATGTCTGGAGAATAGATTCCGAGAACATTCTACCAGATTGAAAAACGCAGATCTCGTTGTCATGCAGATCACAGTACTGATGATATGTTGAGGTAATAAATCTGTTCTGACTTTGTAGTGCTTTAGAGAGACGCAGTTTCGAGAAACGGCTGATATTCGAACATCAGTCCCTACATCCGAGGGGAATCAATATAGACTTTGGCTTTATTTTGACCCCTAAGAGTCAGCGCGCGCAAGTAACTTGCCATTGATTAGCTCTGAAAGTTATAACGCAAGCACATTTTAATTCATTTGCATTCCTGACAGATGCATGATAAAGTGGCAGCAACCTCGAAACGTCCGGTTATTCGAAATTTTCTCCGCGCACACTCCCTGTGGACAGAGTTACCTGTAATTTTTCTCAGGTAAATTCAATGGTAGAAACACCCGACGCTCGGGAAAACTACCTCGCACGACGCGAGCACGAAGCTCCGGCGCGTCATTTCTCCTCGGGGGAGGCGACATTCATTCAAGCCTGCACGTTCAGGCCAACAACCATGCCTGCCATATCTCTTAAGCTTACTTCAGTCGCAGTTACATCAGTTGTCCGTTGGAAGGAAGAAAAGATGTATTGGGCACGAGATTACCCGGAGAGTACAAGCCAAACTGTCCAAGTCTCACAAAGGAAATAGCATACTGAGTGTACATCTGAAGAAAATATATACTAAAACAAACGTCTGTTACTTCAGTTATTTTCAAACAAACGTTTCTACATTACTTTTTTATTTTCGCAGGCATTTACGACATCCTTTGGAGCTGAAAAAATTAGACGATTCCACTGACCAGTGCTCAGTAGCGGAAGGGAAAGCAATCTCTCAAAGCTTTTCTCCATCAGAAGTTGCATGGTGGAAAGACCTTGCTATTGACGACGGTTTATTTATATCAGGAACCATTTTTATGATTTGCAGCATGCTATAGAGAATTCAGCCAATCAGAATAAAGAGAGCCGTTTACTCGGCCATGTCGACCACTTGTTTTGACACCGAATAAAAGATAGTTAAAAAGATTTGTGCGCATACCGAGTGACTCGTGGGATATTCCATTGAATGCAACTCGAAAGAAAAGGCAGTGCTTACGATGCGACATTGAACCAAAAGTCATTATTTTACGGCTTTAGTAAGTTTTCCCCAGAATCAGAGCTGGCATGTCACACAAATACGGGCATACAGGACATTTGTCGCTCCAACATCCCCTTGCGACATGTCGCCTTGTGTGCTCATAGTTAGCAAGGTGTGTGGCGAACGCTACAGTTGTATGTTTCTCTCTAAGCCACTGCGTGTTAGGGGCTGGTCAAAATGTATAAGGGGGCCAGAGCATTTGAGAATGTGATGGATAGAAAACACGTGACTCAACCTTCCACTTGGCACAAAACTGACCCACCCCTCACAAAGCCAGCAAACGTCGAGACCCAGGCCCAAGGATGCGAGTCCCAGACCCATGAACATGAGTTCCGTACGCTTGTGAATAAATTAAAGAGCCAGTGGACACAAATTGGCCATTTGGTGTTCTTGGAGACCAACATGTCGAAAGAACGCAGTCAGTTGGAAAATTGATGTACTGGCATTCCTTGCTCACTCCGTTAGACTTCTTAAGCTTTTGTAGAGATTCACACATTTTAAGTAACATTTTAGAAGACAGAAAAAAAAAGCGTGAGCTTCAGTTCACCCAAGCATTATTATATCTTAGAAGTAATGTGATCTGTATGGGCATTCAAATAATTTTGCGTGCAATTTGGAAAAAAATAAGCACAAGTACATTTTTCAAAAAAAATTTAAGCTTAGCCCGTAGGGCGAGTAAACAATGCAATCTTTAAAAATCAAGGTGTGCTAAATGATTCCAAATTCGACGAGAAAACCCATTTGATTGCTTGTTAATAATATGAAAATAATTTGACTACAACTTTCTTGTCTGCGCTGTTTGGGATTAATTGACGCGCTCTCAGCCAAAGAGACTAGACCAAATTGATCAGATATGTGTAGTAATATCACCTTGTCAAACACTTTCATCAGCCTTCGGCTAGGGGACTGGGTAACCACCCCCGGTATATATGACGTTAAATAAGTCGGTTATCTTATCTTATCTCCCAAAGTACATAAGAAATGTGCCGACACAAAAAAAGGAAACTTCAGGCCTTGCAGGCTTACAAATTCTTCTACCTAGTACTATAGGAAACAAATATATAGAGACCCATAACAGAATAAGGAAAATTTGTATGTTGACATAAGGGCTACCTAGCACTTAAAAGAACTGAGTTGAGAACTATCTGGAAAGTTTGCATGTAGACTCTAAGGCATATTTATTCAATTGCTTGTTTCCTCTTTTAACTGCACGGTTTTGGAGCTATGCTGTTCACGTTTGATGTTTGCTAAACTAAATAACATGCTGGGACGGGTTTAAAGGCGTTTATCGTGATATGAACCGCATGGTCAATATAATACAATAAGAATATTATGTTGATCAACTGTTCACGAGCTAATATCGACTGACTGACTTTCTGACTGTATTTGTCGGTGATTGTGCATGTTCTTTTTTACTTCGCAATGACTGCGTTGGTCGGAATTCTTTTTTCCGAATACCCCTCAGTTTCGAAAAATCCATATTTATTTAAGCGTATTCGAGTTAGTACAATACAGTTTTTGGCCACAACTAAGCGAAAGCAAGTGCCATTGTCGCGAGTTCTCAAGAAGATCAATATTTTTGAAAGCTTTTTTGACATTCCAACCTAAAACGAAAAATTAAAGCAAGAATTGATGTTCGCTGAAATTAGAAAATTATAATAATTTTCCCTCTCCTTTACCATTTTATTAACAAATCATTACTAAACTGATTGAATTTTGAAAGAAAATAAATTGGTGCTTAATAATAATTAGTTGATAAATCAACAATATAAGCTACTCAACACGCACGTACGCGTATGATTTTCCTAACCAAATTTAAGATTTCTAAAAGAAGATTTTGCGACAGCCCTCTTCCAAGCAACCTATACCAATGGAAACTATTCACTATGACTAAGCGCGTGTGGCTTACTTTTCATTGATTTCAGTCAAGGAACGTTTCGTTATTGTCATTGTAATCTGTTGATGTTCAGCTAAAATTGTTCAACCAACCACGAAGGTGCGGTTAGATTCTTTAATCCTTGCAATCGGGCTAAGTGCGAAAAATGGTAAATGACATATTTCATCGCACGCTACTGAAGAGAGCGGAGGTTTTAATATAACCAAGAAACGTGATACAATTTCTTACTTGCCAAGAAGTGGATCCTTCTTCCAACAGGAAATGAATGAAAAGAGAACAATTTATGTGCTCATATCAGCATCGCAGTGGATGAAGAAATGGTTTAATTTTTCTTAGAAATTTCGTCTAAGTAAAAGGTACAATCGATTTAATTGCGTAATTAAAATCATTAAAAAACGATCAAAAAATGATTTAGCCATTCCTGTTTATCTAAAAACACGAAGTTCTTCCTTCTACAGAAAACAAATAAATTAACTTCGAGGCGGGAGTAGATTTATCTTGCCTAAAATAAAAACATTGGTTTTAAATCGTATGTGAATATTTGCAGCATCATTGACCAGCCTGGGGGCGCACACATTCCACCTTCCTTCCTGTGTCGAATTGGATGTCTGTTTGAAGTTTGACGTACCATGCATTAGCTGTCGCCTTAAAATGCCCATTTGAAGTCATTTTACTTTTTACTTCTCCTCCTGTAATAGCTGGAAGGGAAAACAACAGTGAATCGCTACCAGTTTTGGAGTACAGCAGAAATGCAGAGGGCATGCAAGGTCCAAGCTAGTAAAACATGGCATCCACTGGCTAAAGAAGTTGCATGCAAGACTGTTTGTATCGTCGCCTAAAACATTATTTATGGCTTAGCAAAAGGCCTTATTTGTGTTCATATTAACACGTTTTCCGGATGAATAATTTGTCTGCATAGCACTACATCAAATACACTTTTATATCAATATCGATCAAAAAGTTGAATTGATCTTTCCCAAAATTGCGAGGCGAGCTTCAACAAGAATGTATGAGGAATAAATTGAAACAGGAACTGGTTATAGATTCCCACGGTATCGCCTTAACAACAAATATTGACTTCAAAATTGAAAGAAGTCTTAAATACAATTACGGTTAATATTTACACGACTTCTTTAGCGTGATGTACATCTTAAAAAATTTTGTTCTTCACGCTTTAAAACGAATAGATATATGCTTCAACATTTTGTTGGGATGTTTCGACATTTTGTTGCTTAACAACAAATTCCTACGTCATTTCCACAGTTCTGTTTACACCCATGCGATTTTGAACAATTTTGATATACGACCTAATTTGTCGCTGAATTCTCAAGTCCATAGGTGGCTTTGGCTCCCTGTCAATCAAAGACTAATATGGAGGTAATGGCATCCTACAGGATCAATATCCTGGACTGATATTGCTAAGGTTGGCTGGTAACTGCAGTTGCCGCGTTTTGGGGTTTCGTCGCGTTCGTGGATAGTCTAAGCTTGGTTTCAGCGAGCGCTTAACTTCACATCAAACTGACACGCAAGGTTGAAAACTCTTTCTTGTGAAAGAAGTTTAAAGTGGAGACGGAGTAGGGAGAGACTGGATTAATTGATGTGCTTGAGGGAATTAAATCTTTTTAACAAACAATTTTGATAACAAAACCGACTTAAAGCGATGGCTGGATTGTCGATGTCAGCCCTGATTTTCTTCACGATGACAATCACAGGCTACAGCATGGCGGAGTTTATTAGAATTGTGCGTGAAAGAAGCTTGCCGCATGACGATTTTCTCTTACAAGGTTCTCAGTGCCCTGGGAACCAGCCACAATGCGACAATTTCAACGGTACTTCGCTTGCAGTATGCTGGTGTGCTTGCGAAGACCTACATGGCCAAACTACTAGTTTTTACGAGTCAAGTTATGGCTGCCTTCCAGTCAGCAGTGTTCGGCAACAAGCAGGTAAGATCGTCAACCCTTCGCTAAAACCATAGCTTTTTAAAGGAGTTCAGTCACCATATTTCTGAGTATTTTGGCCATGTACAAAACTACATTTGAATTGAAGGAAACCTGAAAATTGTTTACCAATATAAAAAAGACCAAAGATATATTAAGATTCGACAAAGGAAGACGGATGGTTAAGGATGGAGAAGATAAAACGGATTACAAAAGACGAACTTGAAAAATGTAGATGAAAAGACCATGACGTAGTCCCTTTAAACAAAGTAGATTGCGCATGGCATCAGAACAATCATCATACATATTTATCAGCACTCTATTATGAACTCCTTGATTCGGCTGCACAGAATTGAGAGTTACGTACTTATGTTACTTGCCGTGCTTTTCTTGTCCTTTTTTTGCTAGTATAATGGTTGTAGAAGCCCTGAAAACTTGAATGCGGAATTTCAATGACGGAAATTACGCTTTCAATATTTTTCTTAGTTTGTGAGTAGCGCAGGCCTTAGGCTTGCGAACCAATTTTTGTTTCTTTGTTTCCAAGTATCCCGCTAGAGTAGGAGTTCCTTCATTTTAAATAGCTGTTTCTTTGTTTTGAATCGTTTTACTTATGTTTTCAATCCTTTGTGAATAAAGAGTCAGTGGCCGGTGTTTTTGGTTACTATTTAAAGAATGCTCTGCGCTTTGTATTGAGTAAAGCTATAAATAATATTCGCACTAAATGTTTCATAGCATTAGTATTTTTTTTATCGAATACATTGTTTACGCCTTTTAAATCAACCAAACATGTTTACCAAAGAAATATCGACTCGTGATAAGCTAGACAGAAATACACTGAAAAATACAAGCTATCATTAAAGAAAAATGAAATCAAAGTTTCCCCGACGGAGGTCTGATCCCTTAACTATAGGGACAACGTTTCTTTTCAGTTAACGCTATTTCTTATTACAACCTGCGATATCAAATCCATTTCTTTTTGTTTCCTTCGACTTTCGGAACTGGCTACTCAAACTCTTGGTTTTGTTGGAGTTAAGAATGCTGCAAAATTAGTTTTCCCTCCTCTACCGTTTTCATTTGCTTCTAAAAACGTTCGCGTATGCGTAAAATTCCAGCGCAACTTCATGACAGAATCTCGTTCCCAGGGCTGAGAAACTCTGGTAAAGAAGTTGAACTACGAACTGCATCAGCGTTTTGTACATGCCCTTTTACAGGAGTGTTCTTTTTTTTCGTTTACACTGAGTTTTTACGGATAAAATTTTCATTCAATATATTAGCCGCTCCAGTTGTGTTCTATTGGAAATCCGAGAATCTGATTGGATCTCTCATTGTTTTCTATTTAACAATTTTTATATTTGACTTCAACGGCTTCATCTAAAAAAGTCGAAAATAATTCAGTATGTTTTTTGAACTGGCGCGCGGAAGAAAATATAATACCATATTTGTGAATGCATGAACTTTCATATATTCACATTTATCATATAGACACGAGTGTTTTACTGGAAAATACACCACTCGTAAAAATTCATACGGAACTACACGCCGGCCTCGAGTGGCGTATTTTCCATATCCTCACTAGTGACGATATCGATGATTTCACTGACATCCAGTTTGTCTCTTAATTGTAGTTAAATTCGTTGGTGTATGATCGAAACATCTTCGAGTCTACCTCGAAAGTCTTCGGCAATCATTGCAATTTTTCGGGAACGTTTGTCTGGCAAATTTTGGAAAATCTTCGGAAATCTTCAGAAAGTGGTCGGAAATCTTCGGAAAATCGTCAAAAACGCCGTCATCAGTATGTCTATATAATGATAAGAACATTACACGTTAGCTCAAAGATATGAATTTCATGTTCTCATGGCAAGAAAAATATCTCACGAGCGAGCGCAGCGAACGAGTGAGATATTGTTCTCGCCAATCGTAC
>CM042756.1:25945669-25998169 GCA_022496165.2 Catalaphyllia jardinei
CGGGGAGGCTCCGCCCCGAGGTCCAACCTGTTACTCTTTTATATACCATTTTGTAAGAAAAGGTACTCCTTTTATATACCTTTTATTAAAAAAAGGTACCACTTTCAGATACCTACTTTTGGAAGTCTTGTTCTCATTTTCACGTAGAGCTCAGTAAATAAGCTGATACAGCCATAAGGGGTGTCTATTCCAAATAATATATAGATTTAGGCCAGCCTAAAAGCGTAGCTCCTTGGCCGGGTCGTTCAGTGCTCGATTGAGCTAACCCGAGGAAAAGGTAGAATGTTGACTTGAGTTTTGTAACTTTGCGGTGAGGTTTTCTGTTTACTGTTTGACTTTTTGTTTTGAGTTTTACAATCGCCGTGTACTCAAAACAAAGCAGCAAAAAAACATTTGTATAGAAGAAAAAGTTATAATTCGAATAATTTTTAATCCTGGGCTAGCGTTAACAGGCTTCCGAACAATCCTGCCCAATTTTCAACAAGTTAACCTTACATGAGCCCGCAATCCAATCGAAAACCAGCACTTGGTCAGCGTTCAACTTCAGAAAAACGCGTGACCTCGATGAGCTGTACACTTGAGCCCGCGATATGGTCACGTGATACTGGTCAGCAGATACCTTGTTTTGACAGGTGTCAATTGATCATAACATGGATGTCCAATATCAAAGAAGTACACGGTTAACCAAGGCTGCATGTCTCTGCCAACCTATTATCTGGATTATGACCGCCATGTTGGGCGACTCTGTCGCCGCCGCCTCCGTCGTCGTGCGTGCGCGCCCACGAGCAATGCCGCTTGCCATTTTTACTATGAGAAAAGAGTTGCATGGGTTTCAATTTCTATGCATGCATGTAATCCTGTTCCTATAATTATGGGGCTCCGCTTGGCGGCCCGGAGCTCCGCTATTATAATTAAAGGCCCCTTTAAATACCTAAATTACCGACTTTCCTACCCTTTTATATACCTGAAGCCTGAAAAAGGTACCCCTTTCGCGCGGAGCCTCCCCGTATAGGCCATTATAGGGAGTACCCCCCCCCCCGGCCCTTGTACAACATAACAGGCAGTACCACATGAAAGTACTGCCCAATAGCTCTCATTTGAATGGTTGCGCACTAGGGTTTTATCCACGCACTTAAAAGTGAGAACCACCTCGTAAAGCACCATAAACAATACCACATGAAAGTACTTACCAAATAGATTCCATGCTGCCGTGCGTCTGTTCAGTAACAGATCACAGATGACGTCAAAATGTGTTAAGAGCAAAAAAGTGGCACACGAGGCGTAGCCGAGTGTGTCACTGATGTTCTTACCACATTTTGACGTCTTCTGTGATCTATTACTGAATCAGACGTACGGTAACATGGAATCTATTTGTTTTATATAATAACGAACAGCCTTTTTTGTTTCAAAAAATTTTAACATAACGCGAAAGCCGGCCCTTTGCCCTGCCTTTGCCCCGCCTTTGCACGAAAAAAGAGCCATTTGACGTGATCTATACATTCAAAATGAAGCAGTTTCATTGGTTGCTATGCGTAGCAAAGAATTGTGATTGGTCGAAAAAATCACGCCACTGTCAAACCTGACTCGAGCGTCGCTTCTCGTGGAATGAAAACTTACAGCGAAAGCAGAATTGAACTCATTTGAATGGTCACACACTAGGTGTTATCCAGACTTAAAAGTGAGAATCACCTTGTACAACATAAATAACAGTACCACATGAAAGTACCGCTCAATAGCTCTCATTTGAATGTCACACACTAAGGTTTCATCCATAGTCTTAAAAGTGAGAACCACCTTGTCCAGCTTAATAAACAGTATCGCATGAAAACAAACAAACAAACAAACAAACAAACAAACAAACTACTCAATAGCTTTCATGGACACACACTACTAGTGTTATATTCGCTGTATACCTTCGCTCATCACTTAACTTATTCCCGAGTGCTGAAGTTTCAACTAAGCTGTCGTTTGTTCTTTTCTTTCAGAAAACGACCCAACCCACATCGCCGTTTTGAAGGGTCAATTTCTAGTCCAGTAACCCACGTGAGTATGAACTGAAAAAATTTCAGTTTCTGAGTGTTTTAGCCAGCCGATCGCATACCGTATAGTAAAAACCAATACTTTCGACGCTCAAGTAAAAACCGGCCTACTGTAACCTGGTGACAACTAGAAACTTTGTATGGGTCCCTGGCGTGTTAAAGACGTAATAAAAAGACTTTTCTTTCGTTTTCGTCCCGCAGCCGTCGAGGGCTCGTTGGTTTCTTTATTTACGGCTATTTTATACTTACGCAGCATTTTACTCTTCGTTTATTCTCAAGGCTTGTTTTTCAAGCCTGTAAAAAGGAGTGAAGAGAATTTAGCAATTTACCGCTACTATTCTTGTGTTTTGTTTTCAGATGAGTCGTAACTCGATACCAGTCTACACAGACGCTTCCTATTTGACTCCTATGGGGACTTTCACGGAGAGAACGAGGAGCATGGGTACTACAGTAATTGTAGACATGCATTTCGAGTTACACTACTTGCACTTACTTGTCTTGTTTCAGTCTTGCATTTTAAGCGGTCAAAATGTTCTGTCATATTATCCACTAATATGCTGCTTTACTGCTGCTTTCTGGTCACTCGCTTTTCTGGTAACACGCATATGTAACAACGGTTGAATTGAGAAGCAGCCGAAGACTCCTGATCAGTAGATATTTTTGTCAACATAACTTACAGATTTCCGACTGCACTAAAGTATTTTCCTCTGTTTGTTTGCTTGCATTTAACAGACAATCCAGCCTATCGAAGGAGCTCAGATGGAATAATTCTATCGGGTTCAGATATCAAAAGAGGATCTATCTATTCCGATCGTTTTCCCACAAACGCTCCGCCCAGACCTCCTGCAAGTTCAAAGCGAAGCAGTCTGAATGGTCAAGTGAATCCAGCTCTGTCGATGAGAGAGGAATGTGTTACAATGAATCCATTGTACGAAGGACAAGTGGTGGACCACAAGGATCTTGAACGGCTTAACTGCAGCGACTTTGGAGTTAGCCCTGATCAGGTTGTTCTGGATACACGTAAAGACCCAGAAGGTAATTTGAGCAGACATAAAATGAATGATATCTTGTCAAAATCATGATCAGTTATAGTGAATTTTGAGCCCTATAAAGGAGAGTTTGAGGATCCCCGCACTGCCCGGTAATTCCAATTAAAAACAACTAATGATTCTACTGCTCGATGTCCCGTTTTATATGATCTAACCACTGCTATATTACATTAATTTTTCACAAAAAATACTGTATCCCATATCCCGAAAACCCCTAATAGGGCCTCAGTTAATTATAGATATATATAGTAATACATCATTCTGAATTTTAACAAATTATATCGCGTGGTAATGGCTGTTCCAAGAAAATCGACAAATTGCTTAATTTCGAGGGCGCTCGATCCACAATGCCAGTGAACCATTATATTTATTATTTGCTCTTGCAACCAATAGAATTTATTGCTTTTTTACATCCAGAATAGTTTGCAGAATATATAAAAAAGTATTACTGATATTTTTATTCAGAATTCAACGATAGCACCTACGATTGTCCTGAAGAAATACTGAACTCTCAGCCCAGGGCCTCACCAATCCCCATGTATTATGTGCTCGATGAACCATATCCGGACAGTATCACGAACACTTTTGGGACTACCAGTAGAGGGCGCCCAGATGGGCATGTGTATGACGAGCCCGAGGCTGATCTTAGCAGGAGAAGGTCCTACGTTGTTGTGGACAATCCCAGAGGTATGTAGCTCAGTGCTGGTGCAGGCAAAACCTCTGCTTATGAAAGAAGGGCGTAGAATTGATGAATTATAGTCGAAAATTGAAAGGCGTTGAATTGATGAATTAAGATAAGACCTTTTATTTACCCTCGGCAGTGGTTATAGCACAAGTGGTAGTGGGGCCGAGCAAACAACTTAAACAAATAATTCAAACTGAACATAGCATTGTTAAGAATCCCAACTGGCCGGAGGCAAACCAGTTGGCTATTTACAAGCGTCGCCGAGGATTTGAACTCGGGGCTACCGAGAAACAAATCCAGGCACTGGTCAGAGCGGGACTCGGACCCGGGACCGCCGGATTGCGAGTCCGACACGCTGACCTCTCGGCCACGCTGCCTCCGAAATTTGAAAACTTTTCAAAAAGAGAGAAACCATTCTAAGGAGCGGACTCCCAAGCTGTTAAGAACCGGATTGTTTTGCAATTTTAAAAGGACCATCGCATTCTAAAAGCTGACCAAAAAGTAAGAAAAAGTGTTTTTTTTTCATAGGTATATCATGTTTGCAACTTCATTGCAATTTTAAATATTACCACTTCAAAACTTTGGTTATTATGCACAATAGTTCAACTGAACTCTGTTGCTCAAGTGGTAAGGTCTACATTTATTCATTGAAATATTCATTCATTCATTTACCCATTTATTCTTCTCATTCAAGGCGTACTTTATTCCCATGAATATGACGAGCCACCTCGCGACGAAGAATTGCTAAGTATTCGCAGGCTCAACTCTCCAAGTCACGGCATTTTAAAGGGTGGAACAGGATCGCCAAACAACACCAAATACTACCTTCCAGATGACTCAAAACATGTGCAGGTTATTTAATCGATGGATGCAGATTTCTATCGTACGCGTCCAGTAGACCTGAAGCAGATGGAGAAACTTTCTAACTGTTAGCTAACCGCAAAGGCCTTAATGTGCAAGGGCCAGGAAGACTAATTATATTTTTTTAATCGAATCCCGTCAAATTTAGTCTATTTCCCTTATTTCCACTTAACACCAAACGTCGTGCCAAGTTGAGCATAAAAGGTACCCGAAAACAGCCTCCAGCATTCTTTACCAGTTTAATTACCTCTACAGTTTTTCCTTTTCTTTTTCTTTTTTTACATTTTACAGAACTTGCTACATTCGTGTTCGATATTAATCAGTACCGCAGTATTTTACAGTTTTTAATATCAAACCTAAGAGGTTTCAGACGGAAAGCTCCAATACCCTCCGATAATCCTGAATATATGTCAATTTTAGATTGCAGACTACATTAAGGCCTAAATCATAACGCCTTGGTTAGCCAGAATATCCTCAAGTTTGCCTGTCTATGGCTCGTTATCTCTCGGTAATGGAAATAGGAATGAGATATTTGTTAAAACACCTGCAGTTTGCAGTCTGCGGTGTACAAATGTCGTAATATACGTTGATAAACCTCCCCCACCACATAAATGAGCACAAAAAGGTGTTTGAACAAGAAATAAGCTTAGAGGTTAAGATTGGAATTTTATGGTATTTTATTATATGACGCAAAGGCTTCCCTCCATAGGGATAGGAGAGGAGGGGAAAAAAGAGGGGGGGGGGGGGCAGGTTAAGGGACTTGATCAACCGAATTTAAAACATCTTTTAGCTGTACTATGAGGATGATTCCCTCTCTCCGTGCCAACCCCCTTGCGCGATATTAAAGTTTAATATTTCTTGTGTCTTAACGAAAGTGCGTAACGTCGAGTATTCTCGTATTGATGGTCTAAAGGCGCATCATGACTTTGGCTTTTGACCATGAACACCAAATACATTTTGTCCTCAAGTGGAAGCGCACAGGCGTTTCATTCAAATGGGACCTGCTATCCAGGATGCCTACAAGTTGTTTTGCCTACATGTCGATGTTTGGATAAGTATTTAGTATTTAGTAATGAGTATTTAGTGTAGGCGAATCGACTCAGATCGTGTGGGCGAAACGACTGGCTACCGCTATCCACCCTCCCTATCATATCCGAACCCTTCAGTGCATTAAGCGCCTGTTCAACTGGTAGAAACAGCTGACCAGTCCCGTGTAAACAGAGGCTCCGACAAATAAACGTTCCCGAGTAAATAGACCTGGCCAGTAATGAAATGGAACCAATTGGGACAGACGGTTCTACGCGAAGATAGCCAAAGTTCCATGGTGTGTTCACTCTAAGACTGTAGCGTTTAGCATGACACGCAACAATAATTCGTTCTTTCATAGCCAACTCATTTTGGAGTATAATTGTTGCCTTGTGCTTATTCATACTTACTGCTTACTCAAACACGCTAGAAATTATCAGGGGCACCCAATGAACCGTTTCGGTAAATTAGATGATCGTATGACTTTCAATCCCCTCCGATTTTCTTTTAACAGGTCTTGAAAGAATTGTCCCCTCGAGCTTTCGTAATGTTTACAGACTGACAAAAATATTGTTTCAGGTACCTAAAAAAGGTCAGCTCTGATTATCACAAAGGCAGTAAAATCCTACGGTTTCATAAAATGGACAAAAAAGAAACCTAATAAATTCGAGAAGAATAACTGAAGAGAAAAAAAAAATATGGCGCAGCTCTTAATTAACCTAAGAGCTTAAAAACATCCCAGGTTAGCCTAAAACAGGGTTTTAGAGCATTTGAGAACAAACTTTCATTGGGTGACCCCTAATTATCGAAAACGGGATGAATAACAAGCCATGTTACGATGCATTTACTTTGTTACTTACGATAATTGACATTGAAGAGTTAGTTGTTTGATGACATTTACAAACAAAAATAAACACTAGTGTTTCACAGACATGAATCCGAAAGTAATGCCAAGAGAACTTTTAAAGTGGCTTTACCTAAAAATACCGCAACTTTCTGGGAAAAAAAAACTCTAAAAAAAAAAAGACTTCGCTAAAAAAGGTCTCCCTTCCCCCAAGAAAATATATAAGCTGAGCCAAAAAAGCAACATATAAAAGCATGAGGTGAAGTGTGTGTACAGCACAAGTGGCTCATCAGGCTGGCACTTATCCCTGGTTTTTGTAGCATGAAACACTATGGAGTATCTCTACATCCGTCCGGATGGGATGCAAGTCAATATTATTGAAAGGTTACCCCAGCATAACCATTTTTACAACTGGGTAGGAATAGGCACTGGGAGAGTCATGCAGTGTCTTGCTCAGGATCACAACACAATGGAAGAGGTGCAGTTTTTCAGTTCTTGGGATTATTTGAAGGGTGCAAAGCATCATTAGTGCTGACTGTTCAGTTTGAATTCCATTATTCTGTATAATGAAGTGAGTACAAGTACTCCAATGAGGTAAATCCCCTCTCCCTCCACAGCATTTGTCAGTTAGCAAGTGGGAGTAGAACTTTTTGCACTGAGGCAATACCTATTAACAAAGAGGGTCTCCAGAGGGTGTTTGGGAAAAAAGAACATAATTGTTATTCATTTCAAAGGAGCAAGGGATATTGACACATGTATCTCCACTTTTAAGGGAAACATGGCCTGAATAATTGAAGGTTAGCAGTTCTCTATTGAATTCATACAGTGAAAACAAGCAAGAAAATGCAAAACTCTTAAAGGGCCAGCTTGACTGGATTTGACTTGAATTTGAATTAGACTCTGTAATCCACAGAGGCTCAGAGGGTTTTTTGTTTTGAGGGGGGTGATGGGGTGAATCTGTGGGGTAATTTCTGTAATGAACATTCAAACCTCTGTGGAGGTGAGAGTACAGTGTACACCCATTAGAAGGCCCTTATCTAGTTGCTTCAACTACGTACCAGTTACCATAGTATACACTGCTATTTTTTTCAAGGGGATCATTATATAATATTTTCCCTGAGTGGCGTATGCAGTGTGATGGATGTGAATTATAAAATTCAATGCCTTAGAAATAACAACACAACAACCCTTCTGAACTTCCAAATTTGTTTGAAGGCAGACTGACCCTGTGGAAGATCACAGTTGGTGGCTTGCAATTTCTACAATTTCTATTTTATAGTCATGTGCAAGGAGAACTTTGAGTAAGGTTTATCATTATTAGGGGATTAGCCATGTGGAAATATAGTTATTTCACATTTTCTGGTAGAGGGAAGGAGGAATATAAGTACATAAATTGTAAAGAAAATTACCTCAGGCTCAGTACACATTACAGCAGTACAATAAGATACATGTATGACAGTTGGAATGCTGTGGCCAAAGTACATGTGAACCAAGACTTGCAGGTTGGCTGTAAATAATATCTAAATACCAACTGACAGAGAATTAATAATCAGTGAAAAAACTTAGCAAGAGGCCTAAGAACACCACAGATTACAAAATCCTTTTTTACTACAATAATTTAAAAAAAAAATATGACAAGGCAAAAGATATTAAAAGTCATCAGTGACAGATATATAGTAGATGAAGGATAATACATGGGTGCACGTAGATGTGGAATTTCTCTTCTTCTGTTCAACTTGATATCTCACGAGTGGGCACAGTGAACAAGTGAGTTATGAAGTTGAACACAACTACATGAGGATGTCTGTTAAATGTCTGTTTTATGGTATGTCTGTTATGATATGTCTGTTAACCCTTTAAGCCCTAAGAGTGACTTATAGATTTTACTCTGTCTAACGCCAGACGATTTTACTCGTCAAAGGCAGGCCCCTTAGGGCTTAAAGGGTTAAAACATGTTGCGGTCTTAGTGAGTAGCTGTTGTATAATTTTCATGGAAAACTTTACACCAGTGTGCAATGAAGTGATGGTTTGCACAGAACATGGAGTTGCAATATGGCAGTATCATTTACTGCTTAGAGCATTACATGTTAAACAATACCCCCCAGGGGGAGGGTTAGTCCCTTGTGTAGGTTATAAAGGTATGTGTGGCCCTAGAAGGTATGGTTCTTCAGTGATATTTTTGGTCTGGTGTGTCTGGTGTAGTATACAAAACAGGGAACGCTTGTCACTCTGACTTGGCATTGGGTATTTTTGTTCTCAAGAAACTATTTCCTTCGCGTTGAGATTGGCATATTAAATATGGAAGCCATTTCAGGTAAAGCTGAGGTCAACATCAAGAGATATGAAATGGGGGATTGATTTTAGGTACAGGTCTGAATAATAGGAAATGAAAAAAGCACATATTTTGGTCTGAAATAGGGTACAGTTTTCAAGCTTGGGCTCGGGTCGCACATCTCAGCAAAAATCTTTTGCGGATGGATACCCCACAGGCGGCCCAGACGTTGAATACGATTAATACGTGACATCAGTCTGTTGACGATTGCGTTACCACTTTAGCCGTTCATAAAACAATGTATGAGAATGCTTCGAAAATTGCTCAGAATGCGAAGTGTAGAAATAAAATAATAATAATGGGTTACCTCATGTTTGCATTGCGTTATTTTGATATCTCCGGGCTCCTGGAGGTGGTTTAGAGCCATTTAATATTCAAAGTCTGGGCTGGCTGTGATCTCCCCAGGAAATATACGATGGTCAAGTGAACTCAGAGCTTCTAGTTTCCAAACCATACCAACCAAACCATATAAAGGCATTTCGTACAAACAGAAACAAGAGGGTGCAATTTTTAGGCGAATAAGTGCATGCACGAGAGCGAGTTTATGTGAGTCCACGAACCGGGGGTTCAGAGAGGCCGAATTGGTGAATTCTAATAGGGTTCTTCGTGTATTGTTAAATTTATCGGCGGGTAATGGTTGTTTCAAATATTCTAGCTCATGAGTGATCAATAAAAAAATTCCCTACCTTATCACGGACATGCAAGAGCCAATATAAGACACAAAACTTCCCCAATACAAGGCTATTACAAATATTTCGTGCATCGTCGGCCGCCATATTTATGATTTCCCGCTCTTCAGCTTTTAAGCCGCTCGCACCAGTCCTACAGCGCTGTATTGACAAATAAGGAAATTGATCCCAGTACTTGTCGGTCATTGGGAAAGAAATATGGCCGATTTCAGTTTAATGAGAATAGAACCGCTTATCTGATTCTTTGCATGAAATCGTTATTTCAAAGTTCATTCAAAAGTCCATTATCGTCTTTCATTAATTTCGATCTGCAGATATATTTCTAATTTTGTACGAAGATGGATCTCAATAGCTCTACTCGAAGCAGGGGATCGATTACTGATGTCCGGATCTCGTAAGTTGTTTCAAAAAGTAGAGACGAGAAGAACATTTTCTACATAGTTCAGAGGTGTGCATGTTCCACTTTAAATCGTGGCTAATGATCATGCTTAGCAATTTGGCACTGGTGACTAATTCAAGAGGTTTGCCATTTAGGACTAGGGGTTCAAAATCGTGGTTGTTGTTTGAGAATGCAATTCGTAGTTCTTTACACTTGGCCTCGTTCTGTTGGAACCCATCGATACTCGCTTGTCTTGGAAGGTCATCCACAGCATCTTGGAGTTTGCTCTCACTGCCCTTTTCTAACTATTTCGAGACAAGATGTGTCGTCCACGTATTTCCACATGTCAGCTGGGGTGTCCAAATCATTAATCATGACAAGAAATAACCAGGGGCTTAATTTTGTATCCTGGGGGACACCGGATGGCACAGGGCGCCGTTTGGAGTGACAATCTTGGGCAAGTTTAACTCTTTGTTTCCGATCCATCAAGAAGTCGACAATCCAGCTTTTGACTTGCCTCTTACGAAATACTATGTCTTTTATTTCTATTATTATTCTTCTTTTGCAAGATAAAGTTTTCCTTTCAATAATGACAATTTTTTTGATTGACGGGTGAACCCCGCGGATTGTTGTGACGTCACATATATCTTTTTGTAGTAGCTTACGATTTCAATATCTAATCCCTCCCCCCCCAAAAAAATGCACATTTGAAGTGCTATGGTGAAATATTATTAATTTCACTTTGATATGGCAACCTGTATTATATTGGAAAATTTGGGTCACTTTTAAATTTTTCGTTTTCTTATCCCTAACTGTCCATATTTGATTATGCAAGTAATATCCCATGTTTAATGAAGAGCAAGTTCAGTTTAAATGGTATTTCTCAAATAGAGCAGTTGTTCCTCAAGGTAATGAAAAATGCTTGGTGAACTTGAGAAGCTGTGTTGTTATCAACTAGCTGTCATACACGTAGAAGGTCACTGTTTGACAGCAAACACTCAATAGATTCAATTTTGTTTAAGGGCTATTAGGAAAAAAGGGTAATGGCAAAGCAGGGGGGGAGGGGAGGTTATGTAGAAAGGGAGGTAATGCAGAAAGTACCCACTTCCCCGCCCCTCCCCCCTCCCTCCTTGATTTTGAAACATCCGAAATCTGGGAAAGCCTATTATGCTACCTGGTGTTTTAACCTTAGTTTGTATAATAAGGCTTTTTACAATTTTTTTACCTAATATGTTGGAAGTGGGATGCGACTACACAGCCATCAGTAATAACTAATTGGAGTATAACATTTATAAATTAATTTGAATACCTTTGTCTATGTGAGATGCTGTGTTAAATTTGAATATTAAAAAGATGGTTGTGCTTCATTTATGTCTAATTTGTAGTATCCACAACCAGCTGTTTAGTTCTCTTTCGTGTTCAGTTTTGTCAAAACTTTGCTTTAGAAAATGCTCCAAATAGAGTTTTCCAGTTGCTCTCTTTGATAAACGTTTGAACTACAATAAGCTGTGCTTGAAAAATAAAATTTGGGGATTCCTGTCATTAAAGATAATTTGGACGGTGCACTGTGCAATCTGTACTGTGCACCCTCAAGAGTCAACTTTGTTTGGGTTTTATGTTTTGTATCACAAAATGTAAACATTTTGCAACTACTTACATGAAGTAAATTGTCAAACAACTTCACAGCTGTAAAAAGCAATGAAGCTGTTGGAAGAGAATTTGAAAGGCCTCAAAGATCAGATATGTGGTTCGCAATAAATAACATTGATTCGCAGTCCATCGAATGAAATTAATAATGTTTATGTGAAGTGAAGTGAAGTGAAGTCTTTATTTATCGAGGGTAGCTCAAAATAATAAATATTATAAATATTACGGTGCTGAGACTGAACAGTTCAGACTGGAAATCATCTTTAAAGCAACATAACTTTTTTGGTACCAATACTTTTTAGACTCATGGAGTTAAACCCTGTATAATTTATATAAAAATGTTCATTTCATATTTATTTACTTATATATTTATTTATTTAGTTATTTATTTTTCTATCTGTTTTATGTTATATGTAACCTGATGCATGTAAGGAAATGTTTTGGTACATCAGTGAGTGCTTTTTGTCTTAATTAAGGATATTGCAGTGCAATTCCCCTCTATTGGCTATATAGGTATGTGCCGCAGGATAGACTGGTTTTTGAAGCTCGCGATCCTTAAACAGGGGTATTATTTTTGCTCTTGTGTGATATATTCACATATTACGTATTCATTTAATGTATATCACATATTCATGTATATATTCAAGTACCTTTCATATATTTACTTTTATAGGGCACCTAAATTGTATCAGTTAAAATTCTACTGCGTATATATATGCCCAGCTAAACGAAAACCAAATTCTATGCTTTGCGTTTATGGTGTCTGGGTTTAAGACCCTTCGCGGCGCACACCTATCTGACTTTGACGGGAGCATTCCCTTGGGTTCAAGGAATTAAAGGCGGATTTACATGACATTCATTTTGGGTACGGCACTCCTAAATTTTGGCACCCGGGCCAATAATATAGGGCACGGCACACTTGATTTGTGCCGTGTAAAAGCAATTTTTTCGGCCCGCGTGCCGAAAAATTTAGGCGGGCCGAGACCACCTCAGGAGGTGGTCTCGGCCCGTCTAAAAGAAGGTCCACGTACCGAAAGCTTGAGATATTCTTGTCTCCAGAGTCTTTACGCTCGTGACTGACCACGAAAGCGAAGGCTTGGGGTTCGAAAATGAGCTTTGGGGCGCCAAAATCTTGTACCTTTCGCGGGAAGAAAGATGGCCTCTAAGAATTTGAAGAATAGTGGCACAACTTCACATCTGGAGCAACGATGCCACAGCCTGATGTTAATCGACCTGTGATCGATAAAAATAAGGGAAGGAAACTATCCAGTTCGGTGTTGAAAATAGGAAAACCTCAAAGGAAACGAGAGAGGTATACAGCACGCTACAGGTAAGTAACACATTATACTCGATTCAGTTCGACAACGTACACGTTTTGAAAGATTGTGAGGTTTCTCGGTTGTCGATCGATGGCAGCGACAAATTTGAATCGCAAATTTTCCTCCGCGTTTTCTTCTTCCACTGTATTCCAGCCTGTGTTTATAAGCATAGAACATTCGTATATGAATGATGTTGTACTTTACTTTCCACTTTACTTTTAAACTTATTGATAAGTTGTCTTTTTACAGAGCGTTCCACAAAGCGTTTGACAAACGGTTTTCGAAGTTCGCTATGAACTACAGGTCATCCAAGCGTAATATGTAACAATTATTCCATGAGCGCGCGTTGGATATGAGATGATAGATGGCTATAATCATCTCATATCCAACAAGCACGAGTGCTTTATTAAAAACGCCCCCAAAATATAGAAAACTTGACTACAATAAAAACAAAAAGGCCCAAAAAATCACGCATACGCTCACCATTTTTGTAGATCATGGTATAATGGCTCATATACCGTAATGGCTTAGCCAATGAAAACTCTCAAATTGCATTATCCAATGATCCAGTTTTTAATAAAAGGGTTTGTATGATGAACTATGGCTGAAATAGAACGATTTGTGTGGGAATTAGATGACGTAAAAGTCCTTCAATGTACGGATTCTTTACCAAATAAATACTCTTGAACATTCAATGTTGTCATTTTTTCTCATCCTGAAGAGTTTAAATGAGATTTGAGCGAGTTTTGATATATTTACCATACGGTGTTATAATAATAAGAGACGTCCACCTTGTCTCTTATTATATAGCCCAAAATAGCTTGCAGCAGGCCGTATTGTCGTTGCTTTAATGCATCTAAGAGCGGTGCAAAGGATGACCTTGTTTCGTCCCTCAGTTGTGACAGACGTTTTCGCTTTTTCAAAGTAACGAGCCATGCAATTGCTTTTTGCACTCGAGAGTCTGCCATGTTTTTTTTTGAACGGTTCGTGAAAGCGCGCCGGAAGCGCGCCTGAAATAAGTGCAGAGACTCACAAATTTAAGAGTGCCGTTCTTGTTTCAGGGGTGCCGTTCCAGAAATCAACATTGAAAAAAGTCAAACATATTTTGCCGTGTAAATCAAGCGGACCGTGCCCAAAACTATTGGCCCGGGTGCCAAAATTTAGGAGTGCCGGGCCCAAAATGAATGTCGTGTAAATGCGCCTTAATTCTGACCCTAAAAATACAGCCCACCGTTTTATCGATGTTCCTCATGGGACAAGACTCCTAGTAAATAAGTCGAATTATAATATCACTAACCATCACTTTCATACTAGCAACCCCAGAGTGTTTCACTTCCATGATCACCAAGAAACATGTATTCATATGCGTTTGGAAATGCGTTGAAACACTGTACCTGAAAATCTTACTTAGTGTTTAAAAACCCTATTTTGCCAATCGAAAGAAAAGATTGAAACATTTTTCTCTAAGAGTGGAGGAAAAGGTAATATAAAGCCACATCTTGCTGTCTGCTCAGCTAGGATATTTATCAAATGAATATTCGTTTAAAAAAGGGTATTTCTTGATCATTTTTGTGACGCGCTCTTTTTGCTCCTCGGTCCAGACTATTGTGTTTCTGGTGACTGAAGGAATTCCATACAAAATATCTCTGCATCTTTGGAGATAATCTTCAGAACACGTGACACCCAAATGGTCACACAATCTTTGTAACGTTTCCTTGGGTCTTAGCACTGTCTCGTGTCCTGGAATGTCAAGAACTGCATCTCCGTACCTCTCCCTGACGCGCTGGTTAATGGCTGCCAATACCGAGTAAAAGTAAATAGAATTGTCTAGTTTTGTTGCGTTGTTTATCTGTCGGAAGATACAAGCAAATATGTAAATTATTGTCTGGAGAAGGTTGTGGCGAGGGGGGTGTGTGAGGTGTGGGTGGGGGGGGGGGAGGGAGGGAGAGAAAGAAGGCTGCCGTTTTGATTCAATTTGATCATCCAGCTCCCCCTTTTTGTTGTCTTTCTATTGACTAAATAAACCAAAATGAAGACACAATGCTCTAAGGCAGGAGTGGTAATTTTTAACTCCGTATCTATAAATCAGGTACCCAGTAACAGCTCTCGCAACTGGAGCAGGCCTGAGGTTTGAGGATTTTTTGGTCACTCTTCTTGACGATTATCGTTCACATATATATCCAAATCCAAAACTCCGCTAAATTTCGTTACATTGAGTATATGTTCAAAACACAAATGAAATCCCGATTACATTATTTCTCTAGTTTCCTTCTTTTCATTCGAAATCATTTTTGTAATAGTTGTGGGCAATATAAACATGGTGACCTCTGACGTCAAAAAACATCATAACCTTCATACTTTTACTCCTTCTTTCCTAACAGCGTCACGTGACCCTGTAGCGCGAAGCATCATGGTTGCTATGTTGTCAAATGGATTCCTGTGAACGTGTATGAATCTCAGTGGTACTTGAACGACTTGACGGATTTCTTCAAGAATGCTCAGATCGCCGCGTTTAAAATACAATTCCAAAGATGTTTCTCCCCCTTTCTTGTCCCCGATAACCTAAAAAAAATATATTATTTTTAGTTTATTTTATATTCTATATTGCTACAGAGCTTCCGTTACTTCCCTATCATCGGTATATTAGTATATAATTACATTATAGTCTATAACAATGCGTTATTTACTGCTACATATTTCATGAAAGTTCATTATAATGTGTTACTTAATCGATTCTGGTTCATACCGAGCCAAGTGGCCCATCAGACTGGCGATTATCTTCAGTGGCATGAAGCGACTAGGAGTATTTCTACTTCTACCTGGATGGGATGCTAGACCGTCGCAGGGTTAAATTCGCCGGGACCCATGCATACACTCAATTATGTCCAGGATTTAACGCAAGTATTAAAATTAGTACTTCATATTTGGCAGGGTTATTTGACATTTTCATATTACGTCATATTTGACAACATTGTGTGTTTTTTGGTGAATTTATACCAATGAGGACACTTTGTAATGTTTATCATAAGGAATTTGAATCTCATTAGCGTTCAATCCTGGAGATATCTGATTCTTTTTGCTCATTGTTTATTTAATATGCACGATTTACATTTTGGGGAGTATTCTAACTATGGTATGAATAACATACTCTGACCAGCAGATAAGGAGAGTAGTTCTTACTGCTGTCATAAAATGTTCTGCCCTTAGATTTTTTCGTAAAAAGAAGTATGATTCTGTAACTCCATTACTGATCAAGCTTCACTGGCTCTCTGTTACTCAACACATTATTTTGAAGATCATTACATTACTGACATATAAGACTATTAATGGGCGAACTCTTTATTTTGTTTTATTTTTTGTTTACCTTTATTCTTGTTTGGTATCCTCCTTGCCATAAGCCTGGTACGTTGTAGTTGTATTCATTGTCCGACGCGGAGTACCTGGAACGACTTAGGAACATTGCTTGTTTTGTTGATAAGTGATGGAGGTCGAAAAATAACTTATATTTTGCCACGCTTTTCGTTGAAACTGTCGATGACTGATTATATTTTACCCAATTTTGTATCAAATCGTATTCGTGTGGAATGATAATTTCTGGATGTGCATCCAACATAGCGCCCACTAAACTGTGACTGCTACGAGGATATCCAATGAACATTACAAATGTCTCCACTCCATCGTACAATTTGAAAACTTTTTCTGCGTAAGAGATGGAAGTAGTTTTCCCTGAAAGCGAAAAAGAAAATTTTAGTTTGATTCAGCTGGGTCAGTATTTTTTAAATTTGGAATTAGCTAAATGAAGTCAACGAATGTGCTATTATGCTCGACCAAAAGTAGGTCACAACAACAAGCTAGCAAAAATAAGGGAGCTGGCTGGAAGTCTTGAATGCAATAAATGCCAATGTCAGCAGCGAAAAGCTTTTTTATTGTGTCCCTTTACAGAGAGTTTCCGTTTGAAACGCCTTAAACTTTTACTACAGATGTTTTCTGTCTAGGTTCCAGAGCCCCCATTGTTATAATACAAATGGCTTTTCAAGAATTTGTAATAGTTATACTTTTGAAAATGTATGTTGACTAGCATACGAAACGCCAAGTTTATAAAATGTATGTTTTTAATATGTTTATCACCGCTGTCAGGAGCCCATTATTTGGAGCCTGCAACTCCCATAATGAGCCAATGCAACGGCATTTTTACAGACCAGTCTATTTTTAGAAGTTTTTCCCGCGAAATAGGCTACTTCCAGTCTACGTGAGCACGCTTCAGTGAGAATAAAGCAATGCGGCCCACGCGTGAACATGTCGAAGTCATTTCGACATGCCGACATTAGTCCGTGCTTGTGATTGCTATTGGTTACTGAGGTTCCCGTGGGGATCTGAATTCAAGATAAATTCAAACTAAAAATAGATCGGTCTGTGAAAACGCCGTGACAGAAATATGGGGTAGTTGCAGGCTCCAAGTGATGGGCTCCTGCCGCTGTTTGTTTTATATTTTTGAATATGTTAGCCAATTATTCCAAGATGCTTCTTCTGCGATGCAGTGCCTTTAACTGATAACTGAGTAATCGACTAAAATTTAACTTATGACTGAGATTCTCTTAACTTAACAGAAGCTCAACCATGGTATTTTGCCCATGTACAAAACTATCTCTTTATTGAAAGAAAACCTGAAAATAGTATATTACTAAGATAGAAAAACACCAAAAAGATAATAATAATAAATCATAAAGGAAAAAGGACTTCATAAATATTGGCAGAGAACTAGCTGAAAAATTCCCCGAAGCTGATGAACCCCATCAATTCATGTACAGAGTTACCCCCACTGTGCAGGTCTTGGAGGTCAACACCAACAAACTTAAAACTGATATCAAGACAATTAAAATTAACAAAGCAGCTTAGCTATTGCAGGAACATCCGCCTTAGAGGGCATTGTAACTGTTTTTAAGAGCAGCATGACTCAGTCCAGCTTCCCTAACACATGGAAGATTGCAAAAGTTAATGCAATCTTTAAAAAAGGAAACCCAGCAGATGTTTCAAATTATAGGCCAATATCACTTTTAAGTATCCCCAGCAAGCTGCTCGAAAGCCAGATCTGCAACATTATTGATACCCATCTGAACAGCTGTGGCATAAAAAGCTGTAACCAGTGGGGGTTTAGCAAGGGACTATCGACTGAAGGAATGCTTACCTCAATGACTGAAGGATGGAAGACAGCAATTGACAATGGTATGACAGTTGGAGCAGTCTTTATAGATTTCCAAAAAGCTTTTGACACTGTTCCCCATTATATTTTATCGTATAAATTACACGCCAGTGGAATATCAGGATCTCTTCATGAATGGCTAATGAGCTATCTGACTGATAGATGCCAATTTACTGAAGTAAATAATTGCCGGTCTGTCACTGACTATGTACGCTATGGAGTCCCTCGAGACTCGCTTCTTGGTCCCCGGCTCTACACCATATATGTTAATGATCTCCCTGACCACATCGATTCGGAAGATCTATACATGTATGCAGATGACACTACAGTCTACCGTATTGGACCAAATGTTGACCAGGTTATGTTATCACTAAATAAAACAATGGAGCAAGTCCTCATGTGGAGCATTAGGAATTAGCTAACCATCCACCCAATTAAAACTGAGGCAATGATACTAAGAAAAACCTCTTTTGTTTGGCCTATACCTCCCCTTTACTTTAACACTGGCCATATCGACCTGGTTAATTACTCCACTTGCCTTGGAGTTAAAATTGACAATAAGCTGACATGGTCTGTGCACATTGACTCAGTGAAGAAATCTTTTACGCAGAAGGTTGGAGCGTTGAAGAGAATGAGAATCCTTCCGAAGAAGGTTCTCGAGGAAATATACTTTAAAACAATTATCCCCAGTGTAACGTATGGAATTTCAGTATGGGGAAATTGTTCTCCTTCTGCACTGAACTCTCTAAACCATATTAATGCAAGAGCAGCTCGTATTGTGAATAACCTCGATTCAACGATGGCAGATGACACATGTCTCATGAAATCCGACTGGCTGCCCATCTCTTACTTCTATAAAAAATCTGCACTGTTTCTCTTGCACAAAGTATATTATGGAACAACGACCCATTCGATATGTGAACTGTTTTCTTCTAGATCTTCTAGTGTTCCTAACCAATTTAATATCATTAGATTTAGATCAGAGACTGGCAGGAACTCCCTACGATACAGAGGTCCTGTTATTTGGAATTTTGTAAATAGATTAGTTAAAGTACCTGAAAGTTTTTATTCTTTTAAACAAATTTTACGTAAACATGTTAAGATTATTGACAATTTTTCATTTGATAGAGGGGCAACAGTTGTCGCTAACAAAAAGGATCATTTCATTTACTTTTAGATTTATATGTTAGTCTTAGTGAATACCGTATTATTTGTATACATTAGTTCTAAGTTATTATTGCAACTTTTATAAATGTAATTCTTAATGTTTAGTATAGTAGGTCCACATCAGCCCTTTGGCTGCCTTTAACACAACCTACTTATCAAATAAAGTATGTATGTATGTATGTATGGCCAAGGATGGAAAAGATTAAGACGGATTACAAACAACGAAATTGAAAAATTTAGGCTAATTATTTCAAGATGCGACATATAGCTACTTCAAGTTGCGCATGACTGTATTGGCGCGCAAACGTACATGACACCCGCCTATTTGATCCTTTCCCGCTCACTCTATAACTTACTGCTTGTAAGACTCAGCCATGTATTAGGAAGGAATTCCATGCTGTGGAGACCAACATCTTCACTCCTCGGGAATGTTTTGGAAATGTTTGAAGCCTCAGGCTCAGTTTTAGAGCGGCCAATAACGTAAAGAACTAAAACAGCGTTTAAGGCCAAAAGTGGCTTAAGCCATCGCCGAGGAAATCTCGTCCAAGCCATCGGATATTTTCTGAAATAAAAAAATTAACTCGGCGAATTTATAAAGAAAGCAGGAGTTGATAGGTTCAGGGTAAAATTGTCTTCAAGGCATCTATCAGAAAATTATTTTAGGAGTTGGCGAATTATTTTAGGGGTGGTGGGCGGGGGGGGTAGGGGTAAGGGGTGGCGGGCGGGGGGTCATGCCCTCACATCCCCCTAGTTCAATAGGCCCCCATAATTGCTGCTGGATGGTCACTCACAGAACCCTAAAACCTTGATTCACTGCATGCTAAGAATGCATTTTATTGCCAGGGTAATAAATCAACCTCATAAATCAACCTCATACATCCCTAGCCTAACATTCACGTGAGCATTCCTTTGTCTTGAAACTGAGGTTAAGGATGTACCAAGTATTGTTAATCAACTTTCGGCACCATTTATGCAAAGGGTCTATGCAACCCCACATTACTTGGTTATGTTTCCTCCGAGTATAATTTTGACAGAAAGCAAACGACTGTGTGGAAGATAAAAATTATTTGTTTGAACCTGAAGCCTGTTCACAATGTGGTGAGGGTCAAGATTCAGGTTGCGGCAGCAGAACATTTCCCCCTCCAATTCTCCCCTACCCCCTCCCCCCTCCCTTAAAAAAAAAGTCGTGCAAGGGACTCGCCTCGGAAGCAAAATCCTGCATTGGCAGGGGACGTGAAAAAAAAATTACTTCAAGTCGAAAAAGTCCCTATTCCCTCACTTTTCCGTCACTTCTTGTCTACTTTTTTCGTGACATCTGGCCAGTGTTTATTGTGTTAAAAATACATTCCGAACCGATGTCAATCAACTGAGTTTTATTTCCGGTACCACTTACTATCACTGGCCTTAGCTTCACTTCCTCGTCTGTATACAGGCTGTCAAGCTTAACTAACTCCTAGCTGAAAATCGTGTAATCGTTTAGTATTTTTATTGATTATACACCCTGATAGCTGCTTTACTGGAAGAGCTCAAATTCTTGGCTAAAAATCGCAACAGGTGAATTTCCCTTTGGCAATGATGTCGCAACAATGGCTAATCTGGTGCTAGAGCTTCCTTTGCATCTTGTTGCGTCATAGTCACATGTGAGGATAATTATCGACACCACACACTGCATTGTAAAAAGTTAGGTAGCAACTTTTTGGATTTTAAGCAATTTCTTTGCAACTTTTTGGCATTCCAGTGAGTATTTTTGGATCAATATCAGTATCTGGGCAACTGTGCACCTACCCCTCCCCTAACCCAGCATGCTATAATAAGTTAATAAGTTAGTGTTGCTGTTGGGTTAGGGGAGGGGTAGGTGCACAGTTGCCCAGATACTGATATTGATCCGTATTTTCCTGGCATTGTACGAACACAATTGGGGCAGGCCTAAATTACCTAATTTCCGAGGATTCTTTAAAAATTGTCTCAAGGCCACACGAACGTTTCCGAACAAAAACAAAAATAAAATAGCTAAATTAAAAAAATATATATATTTAAAAAAAAAAACATTCCGAAAATTACTGAAGATAACCGAAGATTGCCAAAGACTCTTGAGGAAGAATCGAAGATTCGTTTTTTACCACACACTAACAAATTTAAATACAGCTTAAGGGTCAAACAAGATATCAGTGCACGCATCAATATATTTCTATTAAAGATATGGGAAATACACCACCCAGGTCCCGGATGTGGTTTCGAAAGAATTTTATGCCGGGGATTCGTGTTTTTCGGTATGACACTCGTGTCTATATGGTATCCCCGAAGGAGTCCTCGAGACCGATCTTACAGGAAAGAAAAATTAAAAACTGCTTGCAAAACGGTGATTGGACTCTCGTATCCTTGGAGGCGATAATAACTAGACAAGCATGCTTTAAGCGGCGAGCGACTCCGAAATAAATGTGTCCATTTATGAATATTTTTGGCAAAATACTTAGTGAATTTATGTTCCTATAAGATATCTTTGAAAAGATGTTTCCACAATTAATTTGCTGTGAGGGTTTATTGAGTATCTGTAAAAAAATTGTTGGTTTTACGCCGATAGTTCACCCTTTCGTTTTATATACGGTATTCTATCGCTTTCAATTTAATGGTTAATTAGTTGCAAAAAGTATACGATGTATATTTTGAGAGTGAAAGGACAAAGAAAGTTAAAATAATTAGAGAGAGGAGAATAGCAGGAGAACAAAAGTCTAGTTTAAATTTTTTACAAGTGGTGGCATTGTCCTTGACGCGCTCGACTATTCTATTAACTATTTCTAAATTTTGAAAGAGATCCATGACATTTGAACCTTTTCTTTGCAATTAATGTTTGTAGATAATTGCATTACGTTTTTTGGCAGATTATTTGGCGGATCGGCTTGTTAGAAAGTAGATTCTTGCGTTGAGCAAATTTAAACAACATGCGTTCCAGGCAATAATAATTCTGTACCATTCGTTTGGATGTGCTTGTTCCCGGAATCATGAGCAACCAGCCCATTGCCCATATCCTTCAGTTCAGTCTTCATGGTATTGTAAGTTATTGCTAGAAATGGAACTTACCAATCTTGCTTTGCGTTTCTCTTTCAATGTTTTTCTTTGAAGTCAGCTGTAATGTTGTCTTGCGAAGTGTGTGGCTAGGCGAAGTTTCTGTTGAGAGCTGGACGACACTTATAGCTCTTTGTCCTTAGCGAGGTCGCAATAGTCCTTTTTGACAGTGTCCTTTGTCTTAATTTTTTCAAAAAGCCTCTTCCGTATGGATTAATTTAATATGCCGAATTGAGTTAATACACGAATTTTTCAAAACAATCCGTCGGACGCCCATTAAAATGAGGGACCTCCTGACATACATTTGTAAAACGTGGCAACTTTGTGGTTCCATGCATAATCATGAGCTTTCATTTACTAAATTCGGCATAATCGAGTCTGTTTTGCTTGAACAACGAAATCTAGGAAAAGGGTGGTGTTACAACCCAGGTAACCTTTCGGGCCCCCCAAACCATTTTTAGCTCATCTGTATCTAGAAACGGAGAATTGTATACACCTAAGTTAGACTTCTTGTTTTAAGAATATGTGAATAAAACAGCTCTGTAATCATATAAAGGTTTGCTATGGCTTTTAGGGTGCGAAAACTCTTCGGGACCTTGGAGAAACGGGGCCCTCGCTTGCCACAACCACTTACTACGTTGGCAACAGACATTAGACATGTCAGGTATCCACAGATCTAGCTCGGCCACGGCCCGCCGGCTATCTCAAAATTCTCCGCCATTTTGTGAACAAGCATATAACTGTGAAAAGCCAAATTGATTAAGTTAAACTCGGCTTGAAAATTCCAATACAATCGACACCAAATTCAAAGCAACCTCTCTCATATATCACCAACATATTTGCGTTTAGAAATGCAATGATATTAAACATTAATTGTCTTGAGTACAGTGAGTACTTGAAAATCTTGATTAACGCTATGAAAAACGCCATGTTACCATTCTATAATTGAAAAAAATAACTTTCTGCCTTTAAATTGTAAAAAAACCTGACAAATAGCTACTTTTATTAATACTGTCTGCTTAGCTTTATATATAGCCTCTCCCAGGCGTTTAGTTAGTTGGGACACAGCGCGGAAAACAGCGCGCAGGGCCTGGAAGAGGCTAACTTAGCTTGGATATTTATCAAGTGAATATTCTTTCATGAAAGGGTATTTCTTTATCAAGTTCGTGACACGCTGTTTTTGCTCCTCGGTCCAAACTACTGTACCTCTGGTGAATGATGGAGCTCCATACAATATATTGCTTCATTTCTCAAAACAAACATTTCTTCAGAACAAGTAACTCCCAAATGGTCACACAATCGTTGTAGCGTTTCCTTGGGTCTTAGCACTGTTTCCGCGTGTCCTAGAATATCAAGCACTGCAGCTTCGTACCGTTCCCTGACGCGCTGATTGGAGGCTGCCATTTTGAAGTAGGATTCAATTTGATTATCCAGGCTTACCTTGTTTTCTTTCTGTTAAGTGAAAAAGAAAATAAAATGCCATGAAAAAAAAAAGCAGGATTAAAGTCTGAAAGAGAGAAAACAGCCAAACAATTAAGGAATCTGTTTTACCCTTACGGAATTGGCTCTTGACAGAGTCTAGAGTTATCACGTGACTCTTAGCCAATCAAATTAAAGAACGTAGTAAGGAGGGCAAAGGATGTCGGAAATAAAGTAATGCGATTTACAGTTGGATGTGACTTTAAGTGGTTAACGAAGTTCTTGCATTGGATGCATATTTTTTGAGTGCTTTTTTGGCGCGTTTGGTCAAACTGGGGTTTTAGTTTTGACGAGGCGCATGCCGAGTTCCAACCAAGCGTTTTTGTTTTCAGTTCAGGGGTGAACTATTTACATAGTGGAAGTAATATCCAATCAGAGTAAAGTTCGTAGTTGCTAATGTAAATACGGCGGCAAAATCTCCGCCAAAATTCTGTGCATCGAAATGCAACATTTGAATTGTTGCCTAGTAGGAAATAGGAAATTATCGATTGAAATTCTCGTTATCGGCATATTACTCAATAAAACTACGAAGTGGACTGCTAATCGCGGATAGCCTGGTGATAGTGAAAAGTAAATATATTTTCGAGGTAGAGACGCCGCCACACCACACGATTTGTTGACCAATGCGATATTTTAAGCGGCCGATTGACTGGCAGTTAGTTTTGTTTCGTTCAACAAAGAAATAGTACTCTTTTTCGTTTTAGAGTGATTTAAGTGAGTGTAAAAGTTATTAAGGTGACGTTTGTAATTCACAAGGTAAACATGTGCAACAAAAATATCCTGTTGAAACTAAATTTAATTTCGTGTCACGGAAACAAAAGGAACTTACAATTTCAGAAAGGCAGAAATAACTGGAGACTTTAATGGTTCAAAGTCAGACTGAAACGATATGATTCTAGAGAAACGAAGATATCTGTCACAACAACGGCGACATAATTTTGGTCAAATCAGAGTTGTCAGAAATAACAATCCCGCCGATTTTCTGTAGATGCAGAAAAGAACACGCACTTGGAACGCTTGGACGATACTACAGACAGATACCGTATATACTGTGGAAGGTAACAATTCATCAAATTGTAGTTTAATTAGCCTTGCTGCATTGCACAAGAGGTACAATACGGCTTTCTTATAACGTGTCGACACTTTCTAGATTTAATTGAATTTGTGAAATATGAGAAGCTTCACTTCTTGTGGAGCGCGTCCTATTTTAAGCTTTAAGAAATAACGAACTTTTTGTTTTGACGTACCGTGGCTGAGCTGGTTTTCCGCATGAAAACACCGATAGCACTTGTATTTTGGCTCCATAAATAAGCCGAAGGTGCATGGACTGTGTGAATAATTGAAAAGAAACTGAAATATATTGCATCAACGACAACAAAGAGTACTTCAGCTGGCATTCGAATCAAGCACTGCCTGGCACAGAAATGGAAAAATTATGCGTCAAATGCTTTACCTCTTAGCATTATTTCGCCTCGGACGCTCAATTAATACTTGATTTATGAGAAATTGGCGGGGCAGTGCGGACCGCTTCCCGAAGCATTTATAAGAACAAAAAATCTGCCATATTTCAACCCTATTTATGACCTGACCCTTAACATTATGCTCTATCGCAAACCTGCCTTATTTCCATATATCATAATGTTTGAGCTTCCTGGATCTCCCAGCCTTATCAACTAATGTCTGATTGCTGGTCTTATCGATAATGATGAAAAACTACCTTCTTTTAAAAACGCTGAACATACCAAATTCAAGACTGAAGTGCAAAAGCCATGCCCAGTTTGAGACCAAAATGGATACTCTATTTCTGACCTGAATGTATTCAAAGAACCATACCCTTTGAGGCTGGACACACCTATACCCATATAAGGAAGTATCCTCTCTATCCTTGCGCAGGGGGAAGTATCACAAATAAATACATTCCGAAGTGTGTTAATGTGTAGAAAACTTGAATTAATTTATAGCTCTTCCTTTTCTCATTAAATAGGTTCAGTACTATATCTCGCCTCGACGAAAACCTCTAGGCTCTGGCAACTAAGCGAATCACAAAGCAGTGCATTAGCACAAATCCCCTTCACCCCGGGACTTTTCATGTACAAGATATCAAAACCCCAGCCTTTCTAAGACTGAATGTCTTTCCGGAAACGAAACACTATTTTCTTCTGAGAAATAGCTTCTTGTTGCCACTGAGGCGAACCATAATGGAACGATTTGGTTTTTACCATATCGCAAATTCGAAGCAGCTTTTAGTGCTTAAATTAACCTTGCGTCCATATGTTTTAGCGCACGATTTATTAATTTCCTGTTGAAGCCAGAACCCGCTCCCCCAAGGCATGGGAAAATTATGGGTTCAAGATGCGTGCAGCCAGGCTTCTTTGCCAGCGGGTTTTTAAACAAATTCAAAATGGCGAACGAAGTGACTCAGGCGAAAAAATTCTACAAGATTAATATTGATGCGTAGTCTTTACTCGTGCATTTTTAAAATTCAATTGAAGACAAAGGTTTTTTTAGCAATGCTGGTTACGTCGCAATCACACAAAAATGCTTAGAAATCTTACTTTTGTTGTACTTTTGCATCAGACCAAATAAAGGAAGAGAGCAACAATATTTTTGTTTTTGGGGGCATCTTTTGAGCAGCGTTTTGCAAATCTCGAGCAAATTGGAAATAGCCCTGCATTCAACTCTGCATGAACCAGGCCCCTGTTGCATGGCGAGACCAAAAATGTTCATTCTAAACATGCAAAACATTTTTATCGTTTCTGCCATGCAATATGGTTGACGAACAAACCCGCTTTTTGCGATAACTAAAGAAATTCTCGCGCTCTCATTGGCTAGTTTTTATTGTCAATAAGCGGACAGACACATGAATTTATAATTTATGCGATGCGCCAACGAACGTGAGCGGATAATTTGACAATTTTGTTAACGTAAAAAATACAAATTGACGTCAATTTTTAATGCGTCTGTCCTGTTATTGACAATGAATTTCGTCATAACATTGTCAAAGTAGTCTACGGCTACTTTGACAATGTTATGAAAAATTCATCATCAGTAACAGAACAGACACATGAAAAACTGACGTCAATTGGCGAATCTTCGCTAATAAAAGTCATCGTTTACACTTTTCTTCATAAACTTACGACTTTGCGAGGAGAAAGCATTACGCTAGGCACGAATTGACTACAAACATTTAAAGAGCATGTGAAACTTATTAATTGTTGAAATTTTTGGCTCTTTCTTATTGGCTTTCAAAAACTGCAAAATTTCTGGTTGGCTAAAGGGCTACTGAGCTCATACACTTCTGTAAAATTTTGTGTTTTTAAACCCGCGTCGCACAAAAAGTATTCAATACATCGGTCTCAATTCCTCGGGACAGTTTACTGTGCTGTGTTCTTTAAATAGTCAGAACTAATACTTTTTAAAGCTCCTTCAGAAGCTGTATCACTTAGGATAATGAGGCAAATATTGAAAACAAAAATTTTCCTATTCAGAGCACTATATAACCCCACTTAGTTTGTAAAGTGCTTATAATCATAGCTCTCCATTTCTTAAGTTTCTTAACGTTATAGAACCGAGAGCATTGTGATCGATAATATCAAAAACTCCAGATTAAAATTTACTTACTTTCACTCCTTCTCTAACAGCGTCACGTGATCCCGTATCGCGAAGCACCCTGGTTGCTATGTTGTCAATGGGGTTCCTATGAACGTGTATGAATTTCATTGGTACTTGAACGAGTTGATTGATTTCTTTAAGAACATCTAGATTGCCTAGTTGGCTTAACGCTGAGGCTGTGTTTCCCCCTTGTTTGTCACCGATAACCTTGAGGAAAAATAAATATGTAAAGAAGGGATGAGAGAAGGAAAAAGGACAGACAGACAGGACAGGAAGGACAGACAGACAGACAGACAGACAAACAGAGAAAGTAAAGCAGACAGACACGCAGGGAGGTGTGAGATGAAGTGATGAAGGGAGAAAGCCATAAAAAAGTAAATATAAAAAAACCTGATATTAACAGACGAGCAAACGAACAAAGGGACAAAAGAAAAGATGAAACAAAGGAGAAAGGAAGGACGGAATTAAGGATGCAAAGACGATTTTAACGAGACACATGCAGACTTAATTTATTAACGTACCTTTAGTCTAGTTTGATAACCTTCTTTCCATAAACCTGGTACGATGTAATTATAACCTCCCCTTTCTGGGTGTGCATCCAAAATGGCGCCCACTAAGCTGTAACTGCTTTGAGGATATCCATTGAACATTACAAATGTCTCCACTCCATCGTACAATTTGAGTAGTTTCTCTGCATAAGAGAGGGAAGCAGTTTCATCTGAAAGAAAAATAGCATTCAATTTTTTTGCTGCTGGCACAAGAATCATTTTCAGTTTCGAATTGGCCGAACATTTTGACATCATGCTTGCAATTGACCATACAGAGATCGAGCCTTTGCAAAGATTCTACCGCTAGATTTGAATAACAATACTTTATACATCCTTATCCCCGTACTTATCTTTCCAGACAAAGGATTTTTCACAATAATGGGAGCCTTTTAATTCATATGTATTGTTATTCAACTGTGAGGGCCATTTATGGATAAGTTTTATGTAGGGGAATTTTTGTTTGGCCTCATTACCATAAGCAATTCAGTTTCTGATGGAGCTACAAATAAATAAGTTCCCAACATTTAAATGTCAGAGTACGATTAACTCTGCCAATGAATGCAAGCCTGATGTATTGAGTGTTTCTGTGTAACACGGGTTTAAAAACACAAAATTGTTCTTGGGCTTATTAGCGCTTTTGCCACCCGGAAATTTTTCAAAGAGGTAAAACCTTCACCATGGGTTCAGTCTTACTAGCTCTCTAGGTGCCCGGAGTGATTTTTTATCTAACTTGTTTCCTTTTATACGTGATGCTGTATGCAAATGAACAGAAATGTAAACAATGACGTCAGCATGAATCCCCCGATACGAGCCCCTGGTAACTTGTCAGGTGTGTGGTCCATGCCCTTAGCAAGGACTACTTGTTTTGAAGCAGGTACAGGAGCAATGTTTAGGGCGTTTTGGTTGTTTTTCGCCTGATCTATTCGAGCACTCTATTAGCATTCAGAAAGTTTGAAATCCTCTTGTACAGGTCTATCATATTATGACAGTCTTGACTACTTAAGATGGCCTCCGTGGGGACAACATCCCAGAACCCACATATGGGGGCATTCCATAATCTATTAATAAATTTGATACAGACTTGTACTCAGTCGCTATTTACGTGTTTTTGTGGGCGAGAAGGTTGGATACTAGGGTGGATTAAGGTGCGCGGGGTATCATGGAGAGGTCTCCAGGCTCCATTCGATCCAGACCGCTTTCTCTTTGAAAAAATCTAATCTGAACTGTATGACCCGTAAATGGCGACTGAGTATCAGCTTGTATTTGATCCTCCCCTATTCACGGTATAACTCACCGTTTGTTAGGTTCTGCCGCGGAATTACAGGAGTGACTTCCATGCTGTGGAAACCAATATCTTCTTTCTTTTCGAATATTTTGACCGTTTTTGATAGTGTGTAGGTTCTGTCTAAAACAGCGAGCAAGGCCAAAAATGACGTAAGCATAAAAAAAAATCTTGTCGAAGCCATTGCTTATTTTCTGAGAAGAGAAACAAATATTATTCATTATAAACAACAGAAACTGTGGGCAAATTTCTTCACTATATTTGCCTTTGGTCAATTGGTGATTTCGAAAATTGACCAGGACATGGTTATGTTAAGTCTGAATATTCTCGGTTTTCAAAAGTCATGTGACGAAACTGGTTAAAAATCATAACCATTCAATAAATAATGTCAAGTATCTGGAATATGATAGATAAATGCTATATAACCAACCTCGTCAAAATTAAGGTCTCTGCTATTTTTCATTTGCGCATCCTTCGCAGAAACGCGTCACCCAAATTTATAGAGCTTTGTATGGAGACATCATTTTTGTGCCCCTCTGAAGGGACACAAACATGGCGGCCTTAGAGTAATAAAAAACGTTTGTCATTAAGTTTTGCTATTGAAGCGAAATGTTGTTCCTCTAGAGCTCCAACATATTAAAATAATGAGTCTCAGTGTAGGCACCGTTCAGTTAGCAAAAACTAAAGCGATAACTCATCTTTCGACCTACGCCGACAGCCTAGCTTCTCCGGCTGCATTTCCATACTATCACGCAACGCAAAAGCTTGGAAATTCAACCGTGCTTTATATATCACAAAAAGAACCCTGTCTAGGTAAAACATTGTGAAACGTCAAGTTCCCAGAGGGTCTTGTAACTAATGAAACTAAAACCTCGGAAAGAAAGGTAATTTTCAATTTTGAAATATGACTACGTCACATGAAAACCAAGAATACAGGCGGCTTAGTGTCCCATCAGCCCGGCGCTTATATGTACTGTTTCAGTAGCATAAAGCGATTAGGAGTAGCTCTCCTCCCCTCTGGAAGGGATGCTAGTCCTCTTCAGGGTTATACCACAGCATCAGATTTCATTGCCAATACACCTGATCATTGACCAGTGTTTAAATTGTTTTCGGTTCGCCAGGAGAACCTGACGTCAAACTTACATTGTGGCATGGCCGGAGTCCTGTCTTCATTGCTAAAACCTGTAGTTTACAAATTAAAATCGTTTTCGTTTCTGAGTACAAGAAACTTTGAGCAGGGAATTCCTGTCTAAAACTCTTTCCTTTTCGTTTTTGATAGCTATCGGATACATGTACTCCTGACATATTTTGACACCCGAAGAGCAGATCCGAATATTATCTACCAAAAATGAAATATCTAAAATAAAGATGAAGTGTTAATGTTAGGGTCGCTCTCACTGAAAGTGGAATTTATTATCAAATTAAAATATGAACGTGCCAGGAATAGGTCAAAGGACGACTATGAAGTACGTGTCTCAGTAATAATTTTTGTAGCAATGTTTTTTTTAGTTTCACGCCAAATAAGAACGAACACTTTCGCGTTAAGCGTTAAGAGTTAAGAGCACTGTTACAGCTTATGGCACGGCGAAAAACCAATAAAATTCGACAAACTAACTTACAGACTTACATTCAACCACGACATCAAATGGCCAATAGCAGATACACCATGTAACTCCAAGATGTACGTTTTAGGAGCTTATAAGTATTTTATAATTTCCTATAAAATATATTTATTCATGAATCCATCGTTAAGCGAAGTGTATACTTTTGAAAAACACTGTGGTCGTCTAGGAACCGCAAAGCCAAGCACCGTCTTTTTCGTACGTTTGGTTCTGAGAATTTCTTCGGAAATTAAAACTCTCTCACCGTCTGAATGATGTACTATATAAACAACCGCTCGCTGGATTTATAGAGCCAGGGTTTCTTAGTTTTGATACTGTATAGTCAAAAGATGAATTGTTAATTATGACCTCGGGGACAACTATATGATAGGAAGACCTATTCTTATTCTCTGCCTATTTAAAGTGCACCTAACACCAAAAAGGTTTCGCTAAAATAATAAAGCTTATTTTGTTGAGTAATTGGCGCAATCTTTTTTTTTTGATGTGGTTAAATCCTCGAATTTTTATGTCCTGTCAAAGTACGTCAAAATGCCGCCATTTTGGTTCGCGACCGAGTTTAACGGAGCATGGGCCGAGGGCCCGATGTGACGTCAAATCCAGAACACGATGATTCTGTACATATTTACTTGTTTTTGTGGGAAAGGCTGAGGAAGTAGTTCGAAAAATTGCCAGCCAGGTGCATTGTAAAGGGTATGTAGCAACTCAACAAACTTACAGGAGCTATTACGCTTCATGTCATACCGATTTTATTTAGAGAAGATCGGTTTGCAGCGAAGAAACGTAGAAAGCGATGGGTCGATTTCGTGAAAGCGAAACGTGCTAGCTAAGCATTTAATTAATAGTGAGAGCCGCATAGGAGTTCGTTGATCTATGCATTTCGAACCAGATGATTTCGTTAGACGCCTGGATTTTTAGGAAAAGGAGGGGATTTTGCTGACTCCAAGACGAATTTGGTAAAAAAAACGTGAATTCTGTGCCTTTTCTGTGCCGTTCTCCCAGCTAACCCAACACTTGGAACAGAATAAGCCATGCAGTTACATTTACAAAATGATATGCAATTACTGATGATTAGATAAAGCTTATTGACGGTCTCGTGGAGATGAATACTGCGCACAAAGCGCCCTGTTTAGAGGTCATTTTGGTTTTGTTATTCGACGGTCTTGTTAAGACAAGATATCATATACACTTGTTTAAATTTCTTTTCCAATCAACGAACTATAATAATTGCGTTTTATTCAAAATTTTTATTTTTTAATTTGCCACGTTAGTTTGAAAGTAGTCGATAGCATGTTTTGAATTACGGCTTCATTTCTTGAGGCTATACAAGTTTTGTATGCGAAAACAAAACTACCACTGTGCGTTCATTAAAAGATGAACCAAAGAAAATATCAGGTATTTGAGCAGCTGCAGAAAAAACCTGATGGTAAGTTAAGTCTTTACAGGAGCCAAGTAGCTCATCAGGCCAGAGCTTATACCGGTTTCAGTAGCATGAACCGACTAGGAATATTTCTACTCCCCCCTGGATGGGATGCTAGTCCATCGCAGGTTTACCTCGAGTGTTAAATTTTCCGGTACCCATTTATACACCTGAGTGGATAAAGGCACCGTGAGAGTAAAGTGTCTTGCCTAAGAACACAACACAATGTCCCCGGCCAGGGCTCGAACCCAGACCGCTCGCTCCGGAGTCGAGCACCGCGCTCCCCACATGGAGGGTGGTGGAGGAAGGGTAGATGGTAAATAATTAACAATTATCCTGCGAAATCGCGCGGAATATCGTCTGATACTTAGCCGACGAGGCCGTAGTCCGAGTCGGCTAAAATCAGACGATATTCCGCGAGATTGAGCAGGATAATTGTTTTATTATTCAAAAAATTGATAACAAAACAGCGTAACATTTTTAAATCTCTCTGCCGACATTTTCTCACTTCACTTTTTCTTCCCACCTACGAAGCTACGTATATCGCCGGATATCTGTTACCTACGGGTGACAGAGAGCATCATGACCATATTTGGATAGTGTTACAATTTGTTGAATTATAAGGAGGAATATTGTGCATCGACGTAAGGATTAGGGAACTTAATAAGCAAACCACGACAACGACGGCAATGAGAACGTCACCAATAGGCCACATTCGATATTTCAATATTCTAAAATGGCTGGAAGGCTTTCGGGTCAAAATTGTAGTTTTTTTCTCAGTTTCGTCTGTCTCTCAATTAAGCAATAGAGCACTTTTTCCTTTTTTACATAGCCTCATTTAAACACGAGGAAGGTTGGGAGAATTCGAAACAGTTATGCAAACCCCTATGTCTTGGGTTTGCATAACTTTCGAGAATTCTCCTAGCCCTCCGAGTGTTAACATGAGGCTCTGTAAACAAGGAAAAAAGTGCTCCATTGCTTTTATAAAATAATTCTTGAAAATACGCACAAAGCTGAAACGTCACAACCGTGTTTACATACTCTCATCTAAACACACCTTTCGACCAATGAGAGCGCGCGTAGTGGCTCAGTTATTTTATAATTTCAAATAGAGACTTGGATACAAAGAAAACACCACCAGATATAGAGGTTTGTTGATATATCTAACATGGCCTGTAGCAAACGGATTAATAAACAAAACAATAGCTATGCACGTGTATTATAATTCTTGGTACATTTCTTTGCCGTCCTCTGCAAAACAACAACGTGAAATGACCATGTTCTGCGTAGTCTGATAAACGCGATTAACGAAGGTTAATTTTTCCATAATTTTTATTTAGTTTGGAATGCTGTCAGCGCATATTTAGCCTGAGCACGTTTTTAGAGCGATTGGCGTACTGTACCTATGTAGACAATGTGTTTTCCCTACAGGTTTTTTCATGCAAATCAATGTTCTTTTTGTACTAGGACTCGTTTTCAACCCGAGGCACAGGAAAACCTAAAATGAAGAAAGTTGTATTAAAAAGTGCTCATGTTCCTTAGGAACATGAACACTTTTTAAAACAACTTTCTTCGTACAGTAAATCCAAGTGCTACACAGCATTAATTCAATTATCTTGAAACTCTAACATGGCCTATTCGTTTACAGAGGCATCAGATCGCAAAAATAAATTCCTCGAGCTCTCTTTTCCGACTCTTGTTCTTAAGATAATCTAATTTATTTTGCTTAACAAAGGAGGAAGACATGCCAAATACTGTTTTCTTAGCTTGGATATTTATCAAATGAATATTCTTTCATAAAAGGATATTTCTTCATCATTTCTGTGACGCGCTCCTTTTGCTCCTCGGTCCAAACTACTGTGTCTCTGGTGAATGAAGGAGTTCCATACAAAATTTTGCTGCATTTCTCAAAGTAATCTTCAAAACAAGTAACTCCTAAATGGTCACACAATCTTTGTAGCGTTTCTCGGGGTCTTAGCACTGTTTCGTGTCCTGGAATATCAAGAACTGCAGCTCCGTACCGTTCTCTGACTTGCTGGTTGGAGGCTGCCATTTTGAAGTAGGATGCAATTTGATTATCAAGCTGCACTTTGTTTTCTTTCTGTTGGAGAAAAAATAAGAGTGCTAATTGCCTCCCGGGGGTACTTCCTAACACGGAATGAGTATATGGTTTTCAGCCGTTTTGGTCATAAATAAAATAGGATATCAATTTTGGCCATTTTGGTCTCAAGTAGGGTATGGCTTATGCACCCTAGTCCTGATTTGGGTATGCTTTAAAGAGGAAGCCACTTTAAATCATGATAGTGTTGATTGCATCTTCCCGTTAACGCACGCGCGCAAAACATGTTTTCACGTGACCTCAAACGTCTGAGTTTCAGGTGTCAAACTTTGAAGTTGTCTCGCGCAAATGTGAAGTTTTACTTCTCGAAACTGCTTAAAGGGAAGATGTTTCTAATCAACAAGAAAGGATAAAATTATCAGTAAGGCGTCCCACTTTCAACGATTTGCGGAATCAAGTGAAAGAACTTGCGCAGGATTATTCTTTCTCAGAAATTGGGCGAAGATTAGCGTGCAGTTTCAAAAATCGTTAAGCAGTACAACTTGACTGGAAGCACGCCTCCCAAAAAGCCGAATCACATTCGAACAGTTCCTAAGTGTACTTTCCAAGGCTCTATTCTGTAGGAGACCATGATGCAACCGAGTGATTTGTCCTCTCTCAAAAAATTGCGCGATGATTTGGCAATATACGGTGACTGCGGAGAACTGTCAACATCAACAATTTCCAGACTTTTTAGGAGCAAACTTCCAAGTGGGCGCTACTATTCCAGAGAAAGATTGGGGAAATGTGCGTCAGAGTGTTTTACTCCCGACTATTTGAAAGGCAAAGATCCTTCCTCTGTTAGTTTTTCGTTTTCAAATGCCTGTCACAGAAACTTTGCTTTCTCACCTGTCTGTGAAGATTGCGTAGAAGGGCGAAGATACTTGTCTAGCGCAAACCTCACCCTGAACTTTCTGGTTGGGTATGATGGAGTAAAATATGGAACATTGTAGAAGGAGCGTCGAACTCTGTACAGTTTTTACGATTCTTCGACGAGGCTTTGCAAACGGTCGATCCAATAACGGAAAGACCATTTCGAAGCTGGCGAAATTGTTATGGTGGACAATCTACCCGCGCATCATGGTGAAGCAGAAAGAGCACTGCGAAGCTTCTTGAATGATTTGGTAATAGGACTCGTTTTCCCTCCAGTGTATTCACCAGATCTGAATCCTGTTGAGGTATTTTCGAAGTACAGAGCTTGTGTGGGATAACCTGGAATACGCAGTGTTTAGAGTGGTCGGGGATGTAACAGCGGCCGACATGTGCGGCAACTGCAAGCGTGTAGGATATATATTTGAGAGACAAAACTGAAATTTGGAACAAATACAGTAATGTTGTTATTGTCATGGGCTAGTGACAAATAGAGTAAAATGTTGTAGTCATCTGACCCAGAAATGTTGTTGGCAAAGATTGTATTAAATTTGTTTGAAACTCGGCTATAAATTTGTTTACCACTAAGCTTGTAATGTTTCAGCGGTTTTATTTTCCGCCAAATTTTGCTCTGTTACTATCACAAAAGTAAACATAGACACGCAAGGCATGCAAGAGTTATTTTTTTGTGAATAATAAGCCACTGGAGGTAGTGAGTAGTGTTTGTCGGTCGACGGTGTTACCAGTCTGGTCCGTTAAAAGGGGTTGATCAGTTAGCCCTAATGGTATTGGCTGCCAGACTCAATTAAAGTTTGTCATCGGTCTTTGGTCGGTTTCGATCCATCTACTGTTAGTCAGATTGGTTTGTTAGAGTTCCGTTTGTCGGTTTCGTTCACGGCGTGGATAAGTCGTTTGTAAGGCACCGGTACTTGTTATCGGCATCTGTTAAGATGCGTTTGTTGTTAGTGCACCAGCTTTCCAGAGTCAGTCGTTGAAAATAGTTTGTACTGTAGGTTCTCGCTGAATCCCTTCTCATATCATTCTGAGTTAATTTGAAGTGGTTTTTGAAGGCAAAGGTGCACGTGACTCGACGTGTCAGATGTGATTATCTTATATTATACCTAAATTAGTTTTTGTATATCCGTGAAATGATAATTAGCGTTTTGAAAAAACATCCTTCTTCCATTTTCCCCCAATTATTTTACTTTAAACCATTTATCTCCAGCAGCGAAGAAAAGCACATCGTCCTTAAAGGGGCATTGTCACACTATTTGGCAACTTTATAAAAAGCTAGAAGGTGTCTTCGCATCAATCGAATTCCAAAACTAATGATCTGGTTTTGTTATTGAAGACTATTTGAAGGTACTGAAACTGTTTCCTGTCGCCGGTCGCTACTGATGGCACAGATGAAAATGGATTGAAATTTGAAAAAATCGGCCAATTTTTTCAAGTTTTGACGCCATGTGTTGGAACAATTGTCAAGAAATTTACTATGGTTAACCCTCTCTGATAAAATTCATTTGATATCTTCGTCGTAGCTTTACAGAAGCTTTTTGCTTATGAATAAAGCCTTTAAGTAATGATTTTAGCACAGAATTGACCTAAAAACAGCAAAATCCTTGTGACAATGCCCCATTAAGTCAGTTTCGAGAAAACAAGGATCGTGTTGTATACCTTTACGAGAAAAACAAAAGCATCAAGCTACAAACGTCAGCGTGAAAACTACGTAAGATTGTCACGTTTGCTAGTTAACGTATAATTGAATTTAACTCATTTTATAACAAGGCCTTGTTTAGCATGTTGACACCAATGATCGTATATTTTTTTCGTTTTGATATTCCACGAAACTACCTCACTATAATACCGATATCAAAGTCCATTTAAACGAGAAGACATTATGAAAGGTAAACTTGAAACAGCCAGACATTTGAAAAACTGTATAAATTATATCATGAGACCGTCCATGAAATCTGCAGAGTTTGGGACGTTTCCTTGTCACATCTAAAGGTCCGGGTCACCCGATTTTTGCAAAGTCCTATTCTCAGAAGATGCTCACTGTCTGCATTCCCTTGCACGAAATAGTATGGTGTGAACTACAGTAGCCGCATTACAAGCACAGAATCAATACCCCATCAAATATTAAACAAAAATGAAAAGTCAATACTGTCTTAAAGTTCGTTTCGATTTACTTGAATTTATCAGACAAAACGTCAAGTTTAATTGACCAGTTGCTAAGTTTTGCATGAGGAAAACGACAGTCAATGTGCAATTTCAAAACCAACTGGATTTTCTGTTTCAAAACATCCTAAAATAACAAGGAAAAACGGATGTCAACAAGTCAGAAACTAGCTGTGACAGTAAAATCACTTACGGTTAAATAGAGCACACAGGCCACGTAAAATACCGTGCACAAAGCTAAAAGAGTCAAAGTTCCAAACGACAATCGATGTGCAGTTTTGACAAAAAAATGAATTTTCTGTTTCAAAACATCCTAACATTTTACTGCTTAAACGAGAAAAAAAGGATATCATGTCGACAAGTCAGAACCTTCTTATGATCTTACAATAACAGTAAAGTTATTAACGGTTAATCGAGCACACAGGCTACGAAAAATACCGCACAAAGTCTCATTCGTTCCCCGTTGAAGACTTGAGGGAAACAATTGGGCGCTTCCTTAGTTTGTTCAGTGTAATCGCCATTATTAGATGGTATGGAACCAAGAGACAACTGTTAGCTATGCAAAGCTGTTCTTCCTCTTTCTCTGGTGTATTTCGCGATAAGTAGAAACTGGTAATTACTTCATTTGTTGTTGATTAGAAGCATCTTCTCTTTGAGTAGTGGCGAGAAGTAAAACTTCACATTTGGGCGGGAAAACTTCAAAGTTTGAAACCTGAAACTCAAACGTTTGACGTCACGTGAAAACATGTCGTGCGCGTGCGTTCACGGGTAGATGCACTCGACGGTAAGACCATCAAAAAAGACATTCACAATGCCTTGAAATGAAAAAGAGTAAGGTGAGGTCGTAAATAGGGTAAGAAAAATCGCCTATTTTGGTCTTAAATAGGCAGAGAATTTTGGGAAGCTTGACGGACATTCCCACCCTCTCCCGGCGGGGGACAGAAGATCGTAAATAAATTGATGTCGTCACTCCTTATCTACATCCTTCGTGTAACATACATGAACTTAACCCTTTAATGAGCATACTGACATGTGCTGTCCAAAAACACCATAAAATTCTCCTTACTATTACTCCTTTTTTCCTAAAAGCTTTGCGTGACCCTGTAGCACGAAGCATCATGGTTGCTATGTTGTCAAAGGGGTTCCTGTGAACGTGTATGAATTTCATCGTTACTTGAACGACTTGATGGATTTCTTCAAGAATATCCAGATTTCCAAGCTGAGCTAAGGCTAAGGCTGTGTTTCCTCCTTGTTTGTCACCAATAACCTTAGGAAATGGACAACAAAAAGCACGTAAAGAAAGAACGATGGATAGAAACAAATAAACGACAGAAAGAGAGGAGAGAGAGAGAGGAAGGGGTAAGAGACTATGAAGAGGGAAAGGCAATGAGAAATAAAATACGGAGAGAAAGGAGATAAACAAAGATGCATAAAAAGATAATAAATGAACGGAACAAAGAATGAGAGAAAGACAGACTGACAGACAAAAAGAGAGACAGGCTGCAGACAGGCAGACAGGCAGACAGGCACATAGTCAGACGGACAGACACGCAGAGAGACAAACAGACAGGCAAGGGAAAGTGTAAGCAAGAGACGAAAGGAGAAAGAACAAAAAGAAGGAAGATAAACAAACAAAGGGAAGAAAAGAATAAAGAAACCACTGAATTAAGAAAGTTTTTACTGAGGTATAGAACGATTTTATCAACGTACCTTTATTCTTGTTTGACAACCACCTTGCCATAAACCTGGTACATTGTAGCTGTAACTTTCCATCTTCCCTTTCTTAGAACGAATTCCAAACATTGCTTGTTCTCTGGATAACTGATGGAGGTCATAAAATAAATGATATTTTGACATTTTTGTTTTTCTAGCAGTCGATCTCCGATATCTATTCCAATATTTTATCACATCGTACTGATGTGGGATGATAATTTCTGGGTGTGCATCCAATAAAGCGCCCACTAAACTGTGACTACTACGAGGATATCCAATGAACATTACAAATGTCTCCACTCCATCGTACAATTTGAAAAGGTTCTCTGCATAAGAGAGTGAAGCAGTTTCATCTGAAAAATAGATAACATTTAGTTTTTTTCTGTTAGCATAAGAATCATTTTCAATTTCGAATTGGCCGAACATTTTGATATCATATTATTTGTAATTAACCATACACTAAGGGCGTAGCCAGGGGGGGTCCTGGGGTGCCCGTGCCCCCCTCGCTTTGTAAGGCTTTTTGCAAGCAAACAACGTACAATATGCAGGTGACAGTCTAGTTAGTACCCTCTGTATGACTCAGTGTAACCCCCCTTTGAAAAACCCTGGCTACGCCCATGCCATACACATATCGAGCCTTTGCATAGTTGCAGAGGCTAGATTTGAATAACAATACTCATTCTTAGCCCCGTAGTTATGTTTCCAGGCAAAAAAATTTTCACAAGAATGGGATTCTTTGGATTCATAATTATTGTTATTCAACTGTAAGCGCCATTTATGCATAGGTTTCATGGCGGGAAATTTTGTTTGGCCTTTTTAGAATAAGCAATTCAGTTTCTGATGGAGCTACAAATAAGTCAGTTCTGAACATTTAAAGGTCACAGTACGATTAACTCTGCCAATGAATATGAGTCTGATGTATTAAATACTTCTTTTGTGCAACATGGATTCAAACTATAAATTGCACAAAGAATGTGCGGGCTTTTGTCACGCAGAAATTTTGTAGTTTTTGAAAGACAACATCTCCTTGATTATTACACCCAAAGAGCTGAAATTTCACCATGTGTTAAGTTTAGCAACTCTTTAGGTGCCTAGAATTATGACAAAATTAACTAGCCACAAATGTAAACAATGACGTCAGCATGCGCTATGAATCCCCCGATACGAGCCCCTGGTAACTTGTCAGGTGGTGGTGTCCGTTCCCTTCTTACAAAGACTACTTGTTTTGAACCAGGCATACGAACAATATTTAAGGCGTTTTGGTTGCTTGTCACTTGATCTCTTCAAGCACTCCATTGGAATTAAGAAAGTTTGAAATCCGCTTCTACGGGTCTATCATATTATGACAGTCTTGACTACTTAAGATGGCCACCGTGGGGACAGCATGCCAGAAACCTCATTGGAGACATGCTTTATGCTAACATTTAATAAATTTGATGCAGACTTGTACTCAGTCGGTTTTTACGTGTTCTGGTCGAGGAGAAGGTTGGATACTAGGGTGGATTAAGGTGCGCGGGGTATCATGGAAAGCGGGTCTGCAGGTTCCACTAAACCATTTTCTCTTTGAAACAATCCAATCTGGCCTCTATGACCCGTAAATAGCGACTGGGTACCAGCTTGTATTTGATCCGCCCCTGTTCACGGTATAACTCACCGTTTGTTAGGTTCTGCCACGTAATTACAGGAGGGACTTCCATGCTGTGGAAACCAATATCCTCTTTCTTTGCGAATATTTTGAACATTTTTGATACTCTTGGTTCTGTCTTGCTGCTAGCAATGTAAAAAACCAAAACAGCGAAGAAGGCCAAAAATGACGTAAGGATAAAAAAAAATCTTGGCGTAGTCATCGCTTATTTTCTGAGAAGAAAAACAAACATTTTTGACAATAAACAACACAAACTGCATGTAGGCAAATTTATTCCCTATATCGCCCTTTTGTCAATTGTTAATTTCGAAAATTGACAGGATGTCATAGGTAGGTTAAGTCTGCATACTAGCTTAGTGGCCCATTAGGCCGGCGCTTATATCTCTAATTTCAGTAGCTTAAAGCGACTAGGAGAAGCTCTCTTGCCCTTGAATGGACTATATCCATAGCATTAAATTTACCGGTACCCATTTATGTACCTAGATAAAGACAGGCACTGTAAGGGAAGAGTTTCTTGCCTAAGAGGACAACAAAATGTCCCCGGCCAATACAGGTTAATTCTCAATTTGTGCAGATTAGTGAACGAAATTTGCATAGAGCACGCCATCATACACTTCGAAGATGCCCCTGCAAAATCTTTTGAATGCACGTAGTCTTATTTCCTGCGAAATCTTTTTCTAAGCCGTTAAGGACAGCGCCTACTATTGTTAGTGCGCACAGGGTTATGCGCATCACGCATGGCATGATTTACACGCCACACGTTCGCTATGTTTCACATTGGTCTATGTATTCAACTACGCTACCAAGTATTCGAATAGAATGAAAACAAAGTTGTCCTCCTCATTTAATGAAGCAATACTAAACCAACGAACACCACAATTGCAGCTTATCGCTTACCACTAATTATAAACGGCATCCAGCTTACAAACTATCTGTTATTCGTAATCGGAAAACTTTACTGAAATCCAACCGCAAACATATGTGTAAACTTTGGGTATTGTTTGTGTCTGTCTGTTTTGCGCGAAAGCCTGATTATTGTGTTATTGTGAGCCCCCTTGATAAGCCTAGGTGCTTTTGAGGCAAACAATGGTTAATAGGTTTAAATTTAAAAAAGTGCAAACATGCACCTGCAGATGGCGTAGTGCGTGCATAAAACAAGGGCGAAAGACGCAAATGTTTGACTTACTGGGGAGGTGACAGGAAAAAGTCTAACGAGCACTATAAAAATTATCAATATAGCCTTAAAAGAACTCATTTGATTATAACATGTAAGGATTGAAAACATAACAAGAGTGGTTTTTATGTTACCATTTATTGCTGCGAAGCCACCAGGCTTCGTAGCAGACTGACTAATTTCGGTCGCGTTCGTTACCAGCCTGGGTAATGTGCCTGAGAAGCCAGGCTCATTTGAGATATTTTGGATGTATGTATATATCGCATTTTGCCTCGACTTTAAGTAATCGAAATCGAAGTTCGGAAGAACTTCGACCATCAAAGTGGTATCGATGTGGAAGGGAAAATCCATTTTCGCATTCGAAGAGTTTGAAAGCAAGTAAATGTTGTACAAATTCCTATGACTAAAGCCGATTTGTTTTTCAGAATATTTGAAGCAATTCCTGGAACTTTGAAACGTTCAAGTTTGCGTTCACTATTCACATGCTTGCGAATGCGCGACAGCACTGTATGTTGGAATATATTTTTTGCAAAAATGTTATTTTACCGCATGATTCGGTACTGATTTACTTATAGTTGTAGAAAGATCAAAATATATAACGCATGTGCATATGGAACTTCTCCTACGTTTCGTGGCGAAAATTTCGGACATTTGCGAGTGTAAACATGAATAGGTTTTTGTTTACATGCGAGATTAAAGACACTCGTCATTTGTGTGCTTCGTAATTCTGCGTACGTTTTGTCTAAACTAATTCTCAAGCTTTCCGAAGAATTTGAATTATGCTTTCCACTTAAACTGTTTACTCGTTACAAACCTTTTGCGGCTCAAAATGGCGGATTTGAGCGATTTGGTAGGTTTTGCGTTGACGCTTACTACTCGTTATGAGAAAGAGTCAAGGGTGGAGTGCTCATTTTCGACTCCTCCATCGCCAAGAAGATTTCACCCATTGATGCTTCTTCTCGTGGCATTCAATCGAAGATCCATTTAAAATGCAATTGCTAACCGCCAAATAATTTTCGAGAAGTGCAGCTTTCGAAGCGACCAGCATCCGAGGCCGGGAATTTCGTGTACCAAGGAGCAACAGTCACGCTGTTTGCTCCACCTTGATTGGATGCATTCTTTAGCATCATCCAATCAGCGTGGAGTAACAGCGTGACTGCAGATGAATGTCACAAACAGTATTAAAAAGTTGTTTGAACGGTAAGTCAACGTAAAACGATTTTCAATGAGCATATAAACATCTAACAAGCAGTATCGTCAGTTTAATTAAGCAATAGACCACAAGTTACTAACATGAAATATGAAACAGTGATTTTGAATTTTAGATTCATTGTCCCCCGAAGAAGGACCAGAGATACGGTTCGAAAATTTGGGAAACCCCTTTTTAAGTTTAGATCAGTTTTAAACCCCCTTTTTAGCAATTTTATAAAATTATGAACACTGATCGCCAAAAGAGCAACATTGCTATGGTTTATAGGCTGACTGGATAAACCACGCAGGATGTTGGTAGAACACGAGAAGAATTCGTAAACCACGAGCCACAGGCAAGTGATTCACGAATTATTCGAGAGTTCATCCAACATCCCAAATGGTTTATCAGCCTCTAAACCATAGAAACTTGTGGTCTATAGACCCTTCTCCAAAATGGCGGCCGAAAATTCAGATGAGTTAAAACTAGCTAAAATAAAAAACGTATACCAGTATTAGAAAGAACACCTTTACTTAAGTAACCCTGCAAAGTTTCAGCATTTCAGGTGCAATATGAGCTGAGAAAATGCAGATCGAAAATTGAGAAATTTACAGACGTTTGTATGACTGGGGTATGCATTATACCCCCCCCCCCCTCCCCCAGTCATACAAACGTCTGTAAATTTTTCAATTTTCAACTTACATTTTCTCAGCTGATATTACACCTGAAATGCTGAAACGTTGCAGGGTTACTAAGGTAAAGGTGTTCTTTTTAGTGCTGGTATACGTTTTTAATTTTGATTTATTTGAATTTTTGGCCGCCATTTTGGAGAAGGGTCTATTGCTTTTATATTATAATTCAGAAGACGCGCGATTTTTCCATCAGTTTACTGGCAATTTAAATGATCATAGTTGATTGACCAATCAGAGCTCGCACACTGATTTGGTTATTACATAAAGATCTTTATTATGTGATTGTTTTTTGTTTTTTTGCTATGTCAAGGCGAATTCAAAGTAAATCTTGGTAGAAAATCTCGTACTTCTTTTTCGGAAAAATGCTGACGTGAGCATTTCTGTCCGAAAACCGATGGCTATTTACTTAATATGTAGCTACCCCTGTTTTTCTTTGTGGATTGCGATAGCCCTTGCTAAGATCCATTTTCTCCATATACATTGCCGCAGCATTTTCAAGTAAGTTCTCCCGATATTTTGAGTACCATTTATCTCTGATCATTAGCAATAACAAGCCTCATAGGCATGTAAAGGTATACCTATGGAAATGCAGACTGACTCAGCTACTCGTGCACTATTACCATTACTGTGCAGTGGATGAAGGTTGTTCACATAAATTGGCAATGTTTTCTAGTTCCGCTGCTTTGAGGAAGATTTAGAAATATTACCGGATCATTTAATTTCCAAGAACACCAAGGAAAGGACAGTGACCGTTATGCGACTTAACAACCTCAAAATTCCGCTTAATGGCACTATTTTAGCCGCTAGGGATAATGCGCTGTTTCACGTGTCCATTGACCTTCCTTGAATGCGTGTCCATAAAGGAGCAAAACAAGAACTTGGTCAGTATCTAGCTAACTGTATATGGATTAGTGAATAATTCATATACAGTTGGACCCCACCTCAAGCATCCAGTCAATTTACTATCAGGCTATTTCGAACTGCCGCTATTTGGAACGGTTTTTGCTTCCCTTGAGAGTTGAAAACAGTGGGGTTCAAAATGTAAATAAGTAATTAATTGACGCCCACGTGGCCCAATTGCACAAATATTTAGAAGTGTTAGCAGCTCTTGTAAACTGCTATCGATTGTTTTATTATTTATTGTGTGGCAGCAGAACTGCCACTCTGGCCTTGCAATGAGCCGTAAACGTATAGACAGTTTACTCGAAGTGTTCACCGAAATTTGTTTACACGCACGCCTGATTCATACCAAATAGCTGATAGAAGCGATGAACGAAGCAATACTGTGGTGATATGATGCGATAATGCGATAAACCAATAATGCGATAAACCAATAATGCCGCAACGAAAACTGTAAAAATGCGACAAAACCTGGTGTTTAAAAGCAGGCATTGCGCGAAACCGTAGATACAATAAAAACAGGAACAAGTCACTCCAAATGAATAAAAGGAAAAACTCACATCTGTGTCCTTGTGCGTTGCGAAACCTTGAAGAGTCCTTAATCCGTAAACCTGGAGCCTAAATAACATACACCGTAAAGAAACCTTAATTTAATCCGGCGTTCTACGTTCTACCACATCTTCAGTGAAAACGTTTTTGCAAAGTAAGTACAACTAGCGTGGTCATCCGGGACTCGGTCCGAACCAGGCCACCGCAATACAATAAACATCACACAAAAAATGTCACGCACAATGTCACGCATGGTTCTGCTGCAACATATTGTAGCAGCTGTTTTTGATTTAAGGCTATTCGCATATTGATTCTGTCGTTCAGGTTCTATTTTTCTCTTGGAAGGTATCGGATCCCTAACGAGAGCATGACATATATTTTGACGTGCCAATTGTTCATCCATCGAACTAACGTAACCACCTCTGTCAGTAGGTCGCATACATTCCGGCCGTAAAGAGATCAGAGACCTTGGGAAATTACAGTAAGTATTTTTTTGCTGCAAAACTTTACAGTACTGCAAGTTAGGAAACTATCAGGGTATTTTCGGTTCGACGGGACAGTTATCAAGCTTAAATTGATAAATTAAACCTTAAATTGTGGCATGAAATTCCTGTCAGTATCTGCTCCGTTTGGTTTAAGAATTTAAATTGGTTCGCCGGTAGAACAAGGTCAAACTTGCATCGTGGCATGAGATTCCTGTTTTACCAAATCTGTTCTTGTCTGGTTTAGAAAATTTAAATTGTTTTCGATTCGGACTGAGCCTGTATAACAGACCTTTGGCACATGGTAACTCTTTCTGTTCTTTTTGTAAAATTTAAGAGCTAAAGGCTTCTTTCTGACATATTTTGACGCCCAAAAAGCAGACCCGGAAATAATCTACCAAAATGAAATATCTAAACTAGAGAAAGAAGTTTGTATGCTAGGATCGCTTTTACTAAGATCAAACAGAAATGAATAAATTGAAAAGCCGGGCTATATGGCTACACTTATACAAGATGACACTGAGAGAGCGCTAGAGAGGTGTGTCAATAATTACTTTTTAACAAATTTCTATCTCCTTACATTCCAAAATATCTACATAAAGGAGAGGTTTAATGTTAGGGTCCCTTTTGACTAAGATAATATCTAATTTATCATCAGAATATGAATGTGTCAGAAATAGAACGTCAGAGGACGACAATGAACAAGGTGTCTCAGTACGTAATTACTTTTGCATCAACTTTCTTTCTCGATTCACTCCAATATATTTCGTATAGTTTTCGCAGCTATAAATTAAAAAAAGAATATCACTCTATTTTCTGACTCATGCAAATAACAACAAATGCTTTTGCCGTAACCGTTAAGAGTTCATTAAGAGCACTGTACAGCTTATAGCACGGTGTATAACCAATAACATTCGACAAATTAACTTACAGACCCACATTAAGGGCCCATTGAAGTATCTTTTGATACCGTTGCTAGGCAAAAATCAATTGGCTATAACTCTGCCCATGTATGCTTCAATTGGACGAAACTAGGACATTACTCATAGAGGGCAAATATAGTTCAGTTCGTGACGTCATCGGACCACGCCCAATGTCACGTGATGGGAGACAGAAAAATGCATTTTAACTCAATGGCTTAAATCTTTTCTCCGTATTTTCTGTACAATAACAATTCAAACGCCGTTTTGAAGAAATTTTAGCATGCGCTTTGAAGCAAGGTCAATTTATTGAGTTCATATCTCCCGTAAGGAGTGAAATGATGTAAAGTGTCTCTGAAATAATTCATATTTGAAGTTGAAGCCCCGTTGAAGCCCCGATTTTTTTCAGGCTTCTTCTTTCCAATTGCTTAAATTGGAAAATTTACTGCGAGGATCATACTTCACTTTCATCTACAACCGCAGTTCAAATATGAATTATTTCATATACACTTTACATCATTTCACTCCTTACGGGAGATATGAACTCAATAAATTGACCTTGCTCCCAATGTGTGGCTTCATAGCTCAGTTGGTAGAGTATCGCACCGGTATCGCGGAGGTCATGGGTTCGAATCCCGTTGAAGCCCTGATTTTTTTCAGGCTTCTTCTTTCCAATTATACAAGTATAATCCCAACAAAAGCTTAACCCACACCAATAGTTACTTGTTAATGTTATACTCAAGGAACATACATGTAGCCAGGTCATTTTGCAAATAAAATAAGTTATATTTTTGTTGAAGTTCTCATTGTCGTATTTGCATTCAAAAACACTTTTAACGGCAGCACTCACTTCTCAATGAGAACTGCTAGTTTATATTTATATACCTTCAACCAAGCAAAATGTTTGTGTTGAAAGCTATGTTTTGGGTATAAACACATGCACATGTAGAAATGCCAGACAAGGAAAGCTTGAAACCACGTTCAAACCAGACATTCACTGTGCATTACTGGCTCAATGGCCGTGCGCGAAAAAAAACGAGAGAGCAATGGGGAAAAAGCGAGTGTTTTCACACATTTTGTAAGAATTTCGATAATTTTATTCTCTGTATACCTGAACATTTGTTTTCACTTGTAGCAGTTAACACAGTAAATATTTTTTCTACAGTAGAGGTGGAAAGTCTAAGGTCTTCAGCAGTAATGACACTGTGTTTATACCACAACTGGGTAATAAAGAGCAAATGTACTCTGGACAGTTGCATGAAATTTTCTGATTTCATCAGTAATGGTTGAGCTATATGCATTTTGTCATTCTGATATTGATGCTGGTTTGCCAGTCTCTCTTGTCTAATATGGTCTGCTGATTCATATATAATTGTTTCTGTCTGATATTGATGTTGGTTGAACAGTCTCTTTCTCTACGTTCTGCTAATTTGTTTGCATTTTTCTGTCTTTGATACTGAGATTGGGTTGTCAGAAGGTTCATTTGCACATTTTTTCTTTTCCTTAAATAGATTCTTCACTTTCATTTGCCCTTCTCCTTTTCTCATATTCACATCTAGCAGTCAATAGTTTTTCTTTTTCTTCTAAAGTTCCAGATATGTCCAGAAATGCAGGTTAATGAGATGCATGCTCTTTATGATAAGCATCACAAAGTGTCCCTTTTCCTATAAAGACACCAAAACACACATAATTCTGTCAAATATGAAGCAATATGGAAATGACACTTTGTGATGCTTATTCATAAAGAGCATTGAATCTCATTAGCCTGCATTTCTTGACGTAAGTGTAAAGTTCAGTTAAAGACTATCGCTTCCTTTTAATAGGTTGTGTTTGGTTTCTTTTTTCACTGAAAGGCAAATGTTTCATTTTTGGACTCTCATGGACATTTTACAAAACAAGTTCATTATCTCCAACAAAGACACCATTAATTTCAACCCCTATTTATAAGCAGGCTAATGATACAAGGTTTTCAGTTCCTTCAATGGTAAGCAAGTGAATTTCCCAAATGAATAGGGCATCCCGTGCAAATCACTGGAACGAGCATCAAAAATGTTAAAGCTTTGCTCTGGATTCTTGGTCACTGCAACTGTATTAATTCCAATGCTTATCAAACAACAATTGTACTTGTAGAAAATTGGAAAACACTTCTGTCAAAAAGTGAATCGATATGTATCGGCCTATTATATGATTATTTGATGTCATGAACTTGTCAAACTTCCTTAATGTCTATTCTTATGTGTAAAATTTATTGGAAATTGAAATGATGCCTGGAACATCAGTTAAAAGCAAATATCTGTAAATGCAAATCTCTGGACAGAACATCTCATAGAAATGTACATGTACAGATTATTTGCAATGGTAAGAATATTACTCAAAGTGGAGGAAGATCAAAAATTGATATCTTCTATGTGATGATAAATAACAAAAGTAAGTGACATTGTTCAGTACACATTGCTTACCAGCATTTTCACCAAAGAGTACTTGATTTTCTTGATTGTAGTTAGCAAATATTGTTCGTGTTGCTTGTAGAAAATCATTTGTGAAAACCAAAACATCACATCTTTCCGCATTTTGTATTGTGATGTCCAACAACTTGTTTCAGTACGGGCAAGTAAATTACATCTTAAATGGAATATCATAGCCATTACACTCCAAAAATGATCCTTAAAACGAGATATCCTTTGGTTTCACGAAATTGTCATGAGAGCTAAACCTTGACCGGTAATGTTCAATCGAGATCTCCATACTTCCTTTTGTCGTTTTGATCTTTGGCAAGCAAGAAACCCTTCAAATATGCTTCCGTGAATTCTCAACAGTGCAAGGAGGACGCAAGTACAAAACAGCCTACTTCACCTTTCAGGTGGCTTCAGGCACTTTCAAACACTTTCAAACTCTCAGTGGTGCAACCCGGGCCGCATCGATAGATCAAGCCGATAGTTGTTAGCTCGCGAGAACGCAATGACTCCTTCCAGTGTTGTACAACACGTATCAAAGATTCAATCACTTAAATGTTGTCTTTTGAGAAGGTAAAAGCTCTTCCACGAGCTGCACTTATAACACATCCCGGGTCTGGGTGTGTTGGCTTCTGGAAGGAGAACTTACTCGCGCAACGATCACCTGAAAACACTACCAGAGGCCACGCTCACATGCAAAATGGCCACGGCACTAGACCACGTGACAGGCGACCGACTCTCGTGGACAAACAAATAAATAAATCAGATGACTCCATAATGTGGCATTACACTTCGTGTAAGCCACACAAAAAGAAACAGTGCTTGGCTTGTCGTTTTCTTGACGACCATGATGATTTTCGCAAGCATGCACTACGCATACACTCTTTTTGCAAAAGAATATTGCTTACTTGCCTTGGGTGAATATTCTCATTTTTCGGCCGATTTTAGACTGAAAATATTTTTGTGAATATTCTTAGATAGAACATACGGCTAGTGTCGGTTTTTTTAGTTGATTTTTGGCTATTTTTGCCGTGCAGGGAGAAGAAGAATGTTGTACGGTGATTGAAAACACGTCAGTGTTTGTATTCACAAATTTTCAACACATAAAATTTAAAGTGTTCTTTTAAAAATTTCAGTCTCGAATTTCAGCCTTCATATTCTTATAAAATATACGAACAATAATCGTTAATTCTGTCTCTTATATGTGCCGTTCCCCAACTAACCCAAAATTTGAAACAGAATAAGCCATGAAGTTACATTTATGAAATGGTATGCAATTATAATAAGATTGTTTGTATTCACAAATTTTCAACACACAAAATTTAGTGTATTCTTTTAAAAATCTCAGTCTCGAATTTCACTCTCCATATTCTTATAAAATATGCAAGCAATAATCGTGAATTCTCTGCTGTTCCTCAACTGACTCAACATTTAGAACAGAATAAGCCATGCAGTTAGGTTTATGAAATTATATGGTATCGTGGAGATGAATACGGCGCACAGAGCACCCCGTTTAGAAGATATTATAATTGGTTTTGTAATTTTAACTCAAAAGATCATATTCGAATGATGGTTAACTTTGTTTTCAAATCCAGTTAGTATCACTTGTGTTAAAATTAAAAGGAAAACCGGCTGGTATAATTCGTGTGCAATTTGCGCGAACTTTAAAGAAAAAAATATTCTTTTTCATGTCGTCGCTTAATTAGTAAGACCGCAGCACGGTCAAAAACTCTCTATTTATTACAAAGCTGTAGTATCAAAAATCTAAAAAAGCATAATGAAGGAAATATAACTTTTGTACTTCCAGCTGTGTTTCGTCTATTTTCGTCACGGTTTCTTGATATGTTTTCTATTTTATTGCAATCTTCGAAATTTCCATTGAAAGTATTGCAATCTTCGAAATCTCCATTGAAAGAGACTCCATAACTTAGCGAATTTAATCTGCCCCCCGTACACTCGGTCAACTTTCACAAGCGTGCACTGCTGGCAGACTGATAATTAATTAAAGAAGAAATATTCGCGGTTTCTAAACTGAAGTGTATACAAGGGAGTACAGCTCTTGTCAACCGAATCAGTTACTGAGGGACTTTCTATACGTACACACACGTTCTCGGCCGACTCTCCATCTTTAAAAAGGCCCAGAAAGCCTCGAATCCGAAATTTTTCAGTTGTAAAGTTATCAATGACGTTTACACGTGTCAGTGTTGCCTTAACTGTTGACCACCCCTCAAAATGTTAACAAACTCAAGTAGCTGCAAAGTGATCCTTAATTAATCACGCGCTAGGTAGAGCACAAAAAGTACTTATTGATTTTTTAACCCCAGTTTTTACAAATTTTTTGTTTGGATTACTGAAAACTGTATTCCGTGTTGACCTCTCTGCAAACTTCTAAATAAGTGCTTTGGATTGATATGTAAACACTGGCTCAAACCCGTAAACAACGGCAATTTTTAATGGCATTGGTAATGCTGAGATCAGTGAACTCTTGCTACACGCATACTCACCTTAAATCTCCTTCTTGGTGTCTCGATTTAAGAAACCAAAATCTTTGGGAAATTAATCAATCCGGAGGGATCACATCTCAGCATTTATTTCGTCTCATGATGATCAGTCTCTGACAACTAACAGCTTTGGGGCGACAAAGCTTGCATCCGTTATAAGGCACTTCCATTTGCTTGATTGGCAGAGTCTTTGGCAATTAATAATTTATACTAATGGTTTGTACACGTGCACCAGAAGAACTGTGTTTATTGAACTCATTTTTTTCTTTTTTGATTTGCCACGTCTAGTTTGAAAGTACTCGATGACATGTTTTGAATTACGGCTACATACCCTGGCGGCCAGAGGCTTTTTATTTTCGTAGCGAAGCTGCCATTGTCAGTGGCGAAGCCGCGATCGAGTCCTTTCTGTCTCGCCAGCTTCTCGATCGCTCACAATGGCAGCTTTGTTACCAAGAAAAACCCTCTGGCACCCAGGGTAAACTACCACGGCGCGTTAAATAAAGGATGAAGGAAAATATCAGGTATTTGATCTCCAACCGGGTAAAAAAAAATGATATACGAGCTCCATGCAAATTTACGCTCCTTTAAAACAAAGGACGCGGTCGCTTAGAATAATTAACAATTATTTCCTTGTATTTCTACTAGATAAATTTTGACAAAACTAGAAGAGTAAGTCGAGGAGTTCTGAACTTGAGGGCGAAAAGAGTTTTTAAAATGACTGTCTGTTCTGTTCTTATGTAAAATTCTACAAATCCGAATCCCGCTTTATAATGTTTTTCAGTTGGTAGCATTACGTACACAATGGTCTGAATAAGTACAATCTATAAAATCAGGAGTTCTAAATTATGCAATTAGTCAAGTGGAACTCACCCTTCT
>CM042756.1:26014172-26024469 GCA_022496165.2 Catalaphyllia jardinei
CTACTCGTTTTATGAATAGGTCTGTTTCCTGTCTGTTGGAGTCCCACAATGAGAAAATGTCGTCGATATATCGTTTCCACTTTATCGCTTTTGTTTTGCTTTGATTTATCAATTTTGCTTCTATTTCCGCCATGAAGTTGTTGGCAAATGCAACTGCCATTTTCGTACCCATTGCGATTCCATGGATTTGGAGGTAATTTTTCCCAATAAATTTGAATGAATTCTCTTTAAGGATAAGACAAAGCATAGTGGGATGGGATGGGAGGGTTGTAGTTGTGAAATTTTTTGTCTGCTTTGCATACCGTTGTAATACCCTCCTCTTGCGGTATGTTTGTATACAAGCTTGTTATGTACCGGTCAATTCCAAAACCGCCCATGCCCCCCCCCCGGGCAAACCCCGGGGCATTTGACTTTTTTGAAAAATTTTGGTCAGTTAGACGGTCAGATGCCCCACCCGTTAGAGCTTCAAGAGGGTCAAATCCTCTACCCTCCAGGCATGTTAAAGCAACTGCGGAAACAAGTTCTGCAAATTTTTCAGCCAATACAAATTTCTTGTTCAGCTTGTCTTCGCTCCACACTTTAAACAAAGGCATATTCCACGATATAACTATATAAAACGACAACAACAGAAAAATCCGCGTGGAATCGACAAGAGCAATGACCCGTGATCACGGCTCACGTGCTGAATGAAAGAATTGCGAAATCCTTTTGCTTCCGACCGCTGACAGCTGTTTTGACACGAAAGTCAAATGCCCCACCGGGTGGGCCTCATTTTGGGTCAAATTCCTCACTGTACGGAACTTAACGCGAGTGAAATGCCCGGGGATTGCCCGGGGGGGGGGGATGGGCGGTTTTGGCATTGACTGGTACATTACATCCATAGATACCAAAATAGTATTTTGAGAGACCTTTGTCCTCTCTATAAAGTTTATGAAGTCTGTTGTATCCTTACGATACGATTCCTGTGTCTGTACAATCGGCTGTAGTAATTTGTCCACAAACTATGATAGTCTTTCTGTAGGGCCTTTGCAGCCCGAAATAATCGGTCTACCGACTGGATTTGGTTTGTGGATTTTGGTAAGGGTATAGAATATAGGGATTCTTGGAGGATTTCGTGTTTGAGAAAACCATTTTTTGTCATATCATCAATATAGTTATTCTGGCGAAGTCGTGTGACAAGCTCATTAACTCTTTGTAATGTTCCTACCGCCATGGCGTTTTTGAGAGGTTTATAATTAAGAAATAGAAAACATGTACCGTGTTTGTATCGAGTTATACAAACACGAGTGGAAGTTTGGGAGAACGAGAAATGCTGTGGGAACACGAGCCGCAGGCGAGTGTTTCCACAGCTTTTTCGAGTTCTCCCAAACTTTCACGAGTGTTTGTATAACTCGATACAAACGCGGAGTACATGTTTTCTATTTCTTTTAGAAAACACCACGACGAGAAAAGGGAAAACAACTTGTTAACTTTGATTATCAAAATGTAAATTCTCTTTGCTCGCGCCATCACTACGTCAACAGCGCGCGCTAGTTCTGTGTCTCTATCGAGTTATACAAACAGGAATTTTAACCAATCAGCGCGCGTGCTTTCTTAGGACTGTTTTCTAATGCTCTCTATTGTTGAGATGAGTTTGAGCTTATTGTATTTTGTCACACTTGTTCATTATGACAGTTGTTGTTCCTTTATCTGCCTTTTTGAAATTGATTTCAGTGTTGTTAACAAGGTCTGTAAGGGCTTTGTATTCGTTGGGTGACAGATTGTTTTAGGTTTTGATGGTTTGATCTCTGCAAGGCAACTGACTTTTGAACCGGTGGTACCCAGTCTGATTTGAAGTGAAACGGGTGTGGTTCTGTATATTTGTGTGGAATATGTATTGTAGTCGCATTCGTCTTGCGAATTTTTCAAAGTATTGCAAGAGTTGTAGTCTAATATTGTTCTCATCTATCACCGGTGTCGGGACAAATTTGAGTCCTTTCGAAATAACGTTGACTTGGTTGTCAGTTAGTTGAAGATTGGAGAGGTTTTTAATTAATCTCTCGTTTGGTTTTCTTTGTGTGGAAATCCGTTTTTGAGCAAAGTGTGCTGGGCGCTGTTTGCTTCGTTTTCAGTGTCACACCATATCAAGATAAAAATGAAAACCGTACAATAGATTAACTCCAGAACCTGGAAAAAGAAAGAAGGTAAATATGCAAAGACCCTCGCCAAGATTCAGATCACAGCACTTTTTCAGTTAAGCGAGATATGTGGAGAAATGTTTTACCCAAATTTATAGAGATTTGTATGGAAATGCCATGTTGGTGCCCATCTACATGGGCACCAACATGGCGGTCGGAAATTAACAAAAACATTTGCCACTGAGTTTGGCTGCAAAAGCGTAAATTTTATCTCTCGAGGAAATAATACTTTTTCTAATACATGAACTTTTCAGATAGCCAAATTCCCCCAAATAAGTCACTTTTTTAATCAACATGGCAGCTCTTTTGTGATTAAATATGTTAATATTATCAAGTCTCGAAGTCCCAATGACGCTTAGACGTCTTCGAGTCTTACACTCGAGTTAAAACACTGTCTTCAGCTTCGCACTGAAAAATGCCAGTCTCTCCTCCTCGCAAAGTCGCGCCTTTACTGTTACTGCTGGGTTTCTTGTGTAGCAGTATTTAGTTTGGAGCATGCGCAGAGGTGGCCCTTTACGAACAGGGACCACGAGGGCCGCCGATTTCAAACCTCAGTTTATCGTAGTTTACTGGGTTTTCACCGTTTCCTCAGTTTCTATGGAAGTTTTAGTTGCGTTTTTCCAAGGCCTATCTGTGTAATGTTTTTACGGAACTGCGAGTTTTCTCGCATTACCTCGTGGTAACGGATTTACGGTTTTTGTGTGGCTTACACGAAGTGCAATGCCACATTATGGCGTCATCTGATTTATTTATTAGTTTGTCCACGAGAGTCAAGCGCCTGTCACGTGGTCTAGTACCGTAGCCATTTTGCTTGTGAGCGTGGCCTCTAGTAGTTTCTTCCAGGTGATCGTTTTCGAGAGTAAGTTCTCCTCCCTGAAGCCAACACACCCAGACCCGGGTTGTGTTATAAGTACAGCTCGTGGAAGAGCTTTTACGTTCTCAAAAGACAACATTTAAGTGCTTGAATCTTCGGTACATGTTGTACAACACTGGAAGGAGTCATTGCGCCCTCGCAAGCTAACAACTATCGGCTTGATCAATCGATGCGGTCCGGTTGCACCGCTGAGACTTTGAAAGTGTTTGACAGTGCTTGAAGCCACCTGAAAGTTTCATAAGGTGAAATAGGCTGTATTGTACTTGCATCCTCCTTGTACTGTTGAGAATTCACGAAAGCATATTTGAAGGGTTTCTTGCTTGCCCAAGATCAAAATGACAAAAGGAAGTATGGGGTCAAGGATTAGCTCTCATGACAATTTCGTGAAAACAAAGGATATCTTGTCACGTTTTAAGGATCATTTTTGGAGTGTAATGCTTGTGACGTTCCATTTAAATGTATTTTACTTGCCCGTACTAAAACAAGTTGTTGGACAACACAAAATGTGGAATGATGTAATGTTTTGGTTTTCACAAATGATTTTCTACAAGCAACAAGAACAATATGTGCTAACTACAATCAAGGAAATCAAGTACTCTTTGGTGAAAATACTGGTAAGCAATGTGTACTGAACAATGTCACTTTTGTTATTTATCATCACATAAGATATATCAATTTTTTATCTTCTTCCACTTTGAATAATATTCTTACTATTGCAAATAATCTGTACATATACATTTCTATAAGATGTTCTGTCCAGACATTTGCTTCTACAGATATTTGCTTTTAACTGATGTTCCATACATCATTTCAATTTCCAATAAATTTCACACATAAGAATAGACATTAACAGGAAGTTTGACAAACTCATGACATCAAATAATCATATAATGGGCCATACATATCTATTCAAAATTCTCTGACAGAAGTGCATGTTTTCAAATTTTCTACTTAACTGCAATTGTTGTTTGATAACCATTGGAATTAATACAGTTGCAGTGACCAAGAATCCAGAGCAAAGCTCTAACATTTTTGATGCTCAGTCAAGTGGTTTGCACGGGATGCCCTATTAATTTGGAAAATTCACTTGCTTACCATTGAAGGAACTGAAACCCCTGTATCATTAGTCTGCTTATAACTAGAGGTTGTTCCTTTGAAATTAATGGTGTCTTTGTCGGAGATAATGAACTTGTTTTGCGAAATGTCCACCGGAGTCCAACAATGAAACGTTTGCCTTTCAGTGATGGCTCAACTGCAGAATACCCTGCCACTTATTTGCATCTCATTGAATAAGAATAGCATCTATTGTGTTCTGCTTCGTCCAACTGCCGTCTCGTTTTCTCGCTGACAGATAAAATTTCTGTAGACATTTGTTTAGCTCTGATGGCGACATTTCCGCGGCTACAAATGGGGTTGTAAACTTTTTTAAAAAATTACATACAAACGTTTATTCCACGTCCCCAAGGGGCTTTTCAGTGAAATATGTGACAAATACAAAATTAATTCTACGTGAATAACATTTAAAATGCGCTAAGAAAAACAAATGTATTTGAAACCATTCTGTAAAAAGAGAGGCTACGCAAGATTAATTTGCATTTGTAAACAAAACCTTTTTCATTGGTTTTTATCGATAAACTTCGGTTTAAAAACATAAACAATTACCTTTTAACACTGCCAAACCAAATTTAGTTGCCCTCTTTGTGTTTTCGTCGTTAATTTGAGTGATTTCTTCGCTTGACACGGATGCAAACCGGGACGCCATTTTTTCCCGAGTTGCACGGAGGTAAATGGCACAGGATTTTCTCTAAATTTCCTTCGAACACCATTGATAACCAATGTGGCATAAACATACGTAGATGTAGACATGATTTATTTGTTATAGTAGGATTGTGGCTTGCTAAAAGTATAGTTGATCAAATTAATTGTGAGATTTTGGACAACAGCTAATGTAATAATTGTGGTGGTAAATGTGGTGTTTCTAGTGCTGATTTTTCTTGAGAGAGGTTTTTTTTCCAAGTAACTTCATGGAGATTCATTTGTGAAATCTTCTTAGAATATTGTGGCAGTGTATTTTTTCTTTAGTCTGATTAACTGGCCTGTCAAATTTTTGATAATCCAGTGGCTTAAAAGTAAACATGGGAGATTTTTAAAGAAAAAATGAAACGAAACAAAGGAAGGGTTTCACAAATCGCCCAAGAAAGTGATAAGGTGTGTTATTGATGCCTTGAGCATTCAATACTTGGAACGTAAAAGATTGTAAAGATGAAGCGTAAATGAAGTGTGTAGGTGCGTAAAAATACCTTGACGCGTTTCATAAAGAAGCGTAACGATGCGTTATTGATACATTACACAATCTGGTAATGGAGTGCAAAGTTACGTAGAAGACACCTTTACGCGTTCAGTACAGAAGCGTGAAGATGCGTTATTGATATCTTGCCGCAGTCCCGAAAAGAAGCGTAAAGATGCGTAAATAATATCTTTACGCAATCCGTAAAGAAGCGTAAAGATGCACATATAACATAAATAATATCTTTACGCATTCCGTGAAGACGCGTGAAGATGCGTTATTGATAAATTTAGGCAATCCCGTAACGGAGCGCAAAGTTACGTAAAAATATCTCAACGCGTTCCGTTAAGAGGCTTAATTTAAAAGCGTATGAAACCTTGAATACAAGATGTTTAAAGAAGCGTAAAGATGCATGAAAACACCTTTATGAGATTGAGATATGCACATCAGCCAAAGAGCTAACTATGAGTTTAGACAAGTATGCGCATCTTATTAAATGTAAAATCTGCAGACGTGAAACTGGAACAAACGTAGTTACGTCCCTAGGATCCAGTTCTCGTTCTCAAAAAATGAACAGCAAAATGAAGTAGTTTGGCTCATTCACTTAAAATGTGCCGTGAAGTATCAATGCTCTGGTTTCCCTCGACACGCCACACTTAACGTACCCAGACCTTGGTTTGTCCTGACACACCGCAACATACGTGGCAGGAACACGACACTCTATGACAGATCACGTCTCCTGATACGTTGCGTTCCGATCTAGGATTCGCCAAGTGTCGTGGAATATAAGGCCCCGTAAATCCCACGAAATTGCTCATTTCACGCAGTGAAATTATCAGGTATTTGATCTCCAACCGCGAAAAAAAATAATATACTAGCTCCGTGCAAATTTATGCTCATTTGAGATAAAAGGACGATCGCTTAGAATAATTACAAAGCCGAATCCCGCTTTATGATGTTTTTTAGTTGGTAGCATTACGTACACAATGACCTGAATAAGTACAATCTATAAAATCAGGAGTTCTAAACTATGCAATTAGTCAAGTGGAACTCGCCCTTCTGTAAGGAGGTACATTTTGTGTGTAACTGAGCCTCGACTCATCTGATTAGTTTCCTCGTGAGAAGAATAAACTGCAACTCAAACGCTTTCAATCACAGGCAGTTGAGCTGCGTTGTGAAAGCTTAATCTGTTTCACGCTATGGAATTTCTAAATGATATGAAGAGATATGATTCAGGCTCTTGACAAAAACAAAACATACAAGTTTAAGTGAGCACTATCTAGCTAAAAATATCAGTGCAGTAATGGTCACCTAATATATGTATACTAGAAGCATATTTCCGTTGTTGTGTCGTGGAAGGGCACCGAGTTAATTATACTCGCGAGCCGGTTTCCTCTAGTTTGAAAAGGAGCCATCATAACCATCTATTTATTCATTTACTGAATTTAGCATAGATCATGAAAGTCTCCTTGAAATTTAAACTGCTCAGCTAGAAGAGAATATCATGTATTTTACATACAACTATATTATAAATTTAGATATATGCTGTATTTCTGGAAAGATCTCTTGTTTGCCGAGATGACACCAAGGACAATTGTAACGAAACGGGTCAAAGCGCCAAATAATTTTCCTTTTTCATGGCATATTTGAACTGCATATGACATCATCTTTCCAGTTAAAAATTTTCACCGATTCGCAATACTTAAAAGTAACCATCAACCATCTGCTCATTGTCCGGAGTCACCAGCGCAATTGCCAAAACTCACTAAGACCAGTAAGTTGCATTTGTTCTTAAAACAAACGTTTCCAAATACCTAAAATTCTCTACCTGTGAGACGCTTTAAAGGCAATATTTTGAGTCAATTTTTGCTGTTTATACGTTTTGGCAATCGCTATTTTTCTTTCAGAAACTTTCCGATGGCTTGGAAGATATTTTCTTTCCTAGTAACGCTACTTTTAGCTTTGAATGCTGTTCTAATTGTTTACGACATGAATAGCAGGAAAACAGAACATAAAGCGTCAAACATTATCTCAGGGGAAGATGCTGGTCTCCATAGCGAGGAGCTCACTCCAGCTTTAAGGCAGGGGCAAGAAAACCGTAAGTTTATCGTGAACGAGGATTAAATAGGGCTCGTGGGAGTTTAGGACTGGGGCATTTGACAATATGAGAGAAATGTAGAAAACATGAACTGCATTTGCGGATACGAGAAATATAACAAACATGAGCTGCAGGCGAGTGTTTTCTACATTTCTTGAGTGTTCTCAAATGTATGGAGTCTTTTATCACAGTGATATACCCGGCTTAAGCTTCTTCATTTGCTTTGTAATATAGATTTTACGCGCGCAAAACAATGAAACACGCTTTTTCTATGTTTTACATTCTGATAAAACATGGGTTGTTTTGAGTTTATTGTGATTATGTATTGCAAAAGAGTTTTTTGTAAGTAATGTATTGTAATAGTTCATTGTATGTACATATCGTTAAGCGTCAGGCATGAAATTGTAACATTATTTACAAAATGTATCAAATAAAAAAAAAATTAAAAAACACCCCCCTCCCTCCCTCCCCCCAAAAACATGGGTTTTGACTAATAAGAGCGCGCGCAGAGTCCTATCTAGATTATAATATATAGATAAAACTTTGAAAAAATTGCACATTTATAATCATGTAAACAGCTTGTAATGTCCTTCTAATGTACGCGTCAGATATAACAAACTCAGATAACAAACCCAGCAAAAGCAAAATTAATATTTTCCTGTTCTTTCAGAGGAAACTGATTCTCTCTCCTATGCGGACAAGCAATTCCAATTGTATAATGCCGTGGAGACATTTGTAATGTTCATCGGATATCCTCGTAGTATTCACAGCTTAGTGGGGTCCATATTGGATGCACACCCAGAAATTATCATCCCACACCAGTACGATGTGATAAAGAATTGGCAAAAATATCGTTTATTGGGAGCTCTAAGCGAAACCTTGCCGAAATACCAGTTATTTCTAGATCTTCATCAATTGTCCACAGAACAAGCAATGTTCGGAGGTCGCTCTAGCACCTGGGTAAGGGGGAACAGTAGATCTTACGGTTACAACGCCCCTGGCTTATGGCAAGGAGGTTATGAAAAGACAATAAAGGTACGTTAATGAAATGTCTTTCCTCCTCCCTTCCTTCCTTCCTTCCTTCCCCCCTCCCTCCTTCCTTCCTGCCTGCCTGCCTGCCTGCCTGCCTGCCTGCCTGTCTACCTTCTTTCCTTTCTTCCTCTCCCTCCCTCCCTCTCTCCCTCCTTTCCTCCTTCCTTCCTTCCTTCCTTCTTCCATTCCCCTCCCTCCCTAACTCCCTCCCTCCCTTCGTCCTCCCTCTCTCCCTCCCTCCTTTTTTCCTTCCTTCCTTTCTCCCCCCCTCCTTCATTCCCTTTTTTCCTTCTTTTCTTCCCTCTTCCTTCCTTCCCTCCCTCTCTCCCTACTTCATCAGTTCGCTCCTTCCTTTCTTCCTCCTCCCAATCTCCCCTCCTCCTCCCCCTCTCCTTCCTTCGTTCCTTCCTTCGTTCGTTCGTTCCTTCTTTCCTTTCTTCCTTCCTCCCTCTCTCTCTCTTTCTCCTTTCTCTCTTCCTCCTTCCTTCCTTCGCTTCCTCTCTCACACCTTCCTTCCTTCCTTTCTTCCCCCCTCACTACCTCTCTTCTTTCTCCTTCTCTCCCTCCTTCGTTCCTTTCTTCCTTCCTCCCTGCCTTCCTTACTTCTTTTTTGCCTGCCTTTCGTCCTCCCTCCCTCCCTTCTTCCTTCCTTCCTTCTTTTCTTCATTCTTTCTTTTCCTCCTTCCTTCCTCTCTCCTTCCCTCCCTTCCTCCATCCCTTCTTTCCTTCTTTTCTTCCTGCCTACCTGCCTTCCTTCCTTCCTTGTGCTTTTTCCTTCTTTCCTAGTCTCACCCCATCTCCTCTCTGTTTCTCTTCTTTCTTTTTGTTTATTTTTTCTGTCTCTCTTTATTTACATCTTTTTTTTATTTATTTCTTAAGGTTATCGGCGACAAAAAAGGGGGAAACACAGCTTTGTTATTAGATGAACTCGGCGATCTAAACATTCTTGAAGAAATCCGTCAAGTCGTTCATGTACCAATGAAATTCATACATGTTCACAGGAACCCCTTTGACAACATAGCAACCATGATGATTTGCTCTACAGAGTCACGTTACGCTGTTACAGAAGAAGGAGTAAGAGTAAGGAAAATTTTGTGTTTTTCTTTAATATCATATATCACCTTGCTCATTGAATTGTTTTTATTACTGATGACTATTGCAGAAATGGCACACTTGTGGGATGTGGCTAAGAATACACAAGCAGAGTAAAAGGGTAAGTTATAGCCACAGAAAGGGCACAAAGGCGACAATGGTAGAGGGAATTGACATTATAACTACCAAACAATTTGAGCTCAGAGTATTAGCAGACATGGACAGCTGTTTCGGCCTTGTTATAGACCCTATGCAAATATGGAAAAACCCTTGTTAAAAACTTAAAAAAAGAAAATAATAGTGAAGGAAGGCAGATTCAGTGATAAGAGGGGAGCTGAAGAGAAGAAACATGGCCAAAATATTTCTGTGGAACTACATACACTTACATAACTTTAATTACCCTCGAATTGACATGTGGGACAGAATGATTTTAATTTTCAAAAACGATTGACTGTGGGTTCCTTTTGCACGCATCCCCATCCCCTCGCCCCACCACCCCCCTCCCCACCTCCACTGGGTTCGGTCAATCCCAGAAGGACCTCGCATCCAAGGATTAAACCACACTAATTTGTATTTTGTTTGTATCTTTTCCAACAGATAAACAATGCAACAATGCTGGACAAGTACATTGACAAATATTTCATAAGGGCTGCCTCTAACCAACGCGTCAGGGAACGATACGGAGATGCGGTTCTCGATATTCCAGCACACGAAACAGTGCTAAGACCACGAGAAAC
>CM042756.1:26039180-26044180 GCA_022496165.2 Catalaphyllia jardinei
TTTCCAGCCATGTTAAATTTGAACCAGTTTACATTTCCTCTCTTCCAAAATCGATTGCGTGCACCGAACAAGTGTCTTATCGCAGCGACTTGTCGCAGCATCAGTGCAGACGAGAGGACTTGTCGCCGCGATGTGTCGCAGCGATTCGTCGCATCGTGTGTCTCGGCCTTTATCGGTTCCGGTCATGTTGGTGTCTCGAAACGTTTTCACGTAGTATTAGCCTTGCAGCCTATTGCCTTTAGACACTAAAGGATACTTACCAGAAATTCTCTGGCATTTTTGTTAAGTTTAGTCTTCATTTTCTCGTAAAAAAAAAAATTTTATTTCTAAAAAAACCTTAACTTTGCGGGAAAATGTCACGAAAATCCCCGAATAATGCTCAATGCTTTTGTCTCACTAAAATGCTCGAAAAAAATGCTAGCATAATGTACAAAAGCCTACCGGCAACATGATCACGTATGATCGTAAGAAAATCTCTACTCAGAAGTAACAAAAGTTCAGTTTTTAATAACGCTAAGCGGACTGATGACAGATAATAACAGTTTAGCATACAAAGAAGATGAAGGTTTTGCTCGGTTTAGATTTAGATCAGGTGATTTTAATTAACATGTACAAGAGAAGCACGGACAAGTACTCTCTATTGTACTTTTCCCGAAACTGAATTGTTGCACGTGGAAAAAAATTTAAAAACTTCGTATTTTCTATTTGCCTAATTTTAGCTGATAAGGTAATATTTTATGTAATTGATAAATTAATCCAGCATTGGGCCTATTTAAACGACCACCTCTCGTAAACGAACACTATGTCTTGCACCAAGAGTGGTCGCTTATGAGAGAGTTGACTGTATTAAGGTGAAATACATGTATCGTCGACGCAGTCTAAACAACATTTTTGTGAAACATCTGTGAGTTCAGCATGAATCGACTGAAATTACTTTAAAGCTAATTTCCAGTCCGCGGTACTGCGCACTCTCGAGGGTTTGTCTACGTTTTTCGATTTGTATCATGCAAGACGTCACCGGAATGTGAACATTTCGCAACATTTGGCTGCCAATGTTTGTAACCTGCTTTAATAAATAAAATGATGATGATGATGATGGTGGTGATGATGATGATGATGATGATAATGATGATGATGATGATGGTGATGATGATGGTGATGATGGTGATGATGGTGATGATGGTGATGATGATGATGATGATGAGCCACCATCATGAACTGGCAGCTTTATATTTTGTTCTTTCTCATATCACTTGAAGAAACAACTTCGCAGTTCTAAAAATCTGTGAAGCTGTTAGAAAAAGGCCTCTAAGAGAAGGTATGTCGTTCGTAACGAATAACATTGATTCGCATTCCATCGAGTGAGATATACAACGTTTTATAAACATTAGGGTACTGAGACTGCGCAGATCATCTTTCACCATACGAGTGTCTTTCTCTATTAAACGCATGATTAAAAAATAATTCAAGTCCCTTAGAAAACACCATTTCTTTTGCATGACATTTACTGTAATTCAAAACCAGTGCATTATAAGATATCAACATTCCACAAGATATCGAGAATCTTCCAAGTTTTTAAAGTACTTCACCAAAATTCGCCAAAACGTCACCAAAACTTCAATCTTTGATTACGTTGCTTCGTATTCATGTTGTGGGCCTCTTCTGCCTGGCGTGCATATACTTACTCAGCGTTCTTTAACAGCTTGAAGAAAAGGAATGTAACATAGTAAAGGTTATTTACAAGTCGTGATATCTATTAATGGCCTAGCTCCTAATTATATTAGTAATTTAGTTAACATTCTACGCCCCAGCAAATATTTGCTTCGTCGAAACAATGAGATACTACTCGAACCATACAATGGTAAAACCAAGAAATCGCTAGGTGACAGGGCCTTTGCCGTGGCAGCCCCCAGGCTTTTTAATTCATTCCCTCGTGAAATCAGACACGAGACATGTTTTAAGACTTGTTTCGCACGGCTTTTTGTTAATTTTACCTAATTTAATTGCTCATTATCTTATTTTTAATACGGTGTAATTAGTCTTTATGATGTATTTTAGCTTTTATATGATGTATATAGGCATTTTGTTTATAGTTTTTAGGTATCTTAGATGTAACGCGCATTTGATCATATTTGAATGTTAATTTGCGCGCTATAAGCAATAATATTATTATTAAATTAGCCACGTGCATCAGAAAATTATACGTGCCAAACTTAACCGCGTAATATCGTCGATAAAATCTAAAACAAAATTATAAATACCTGAAATTTGTTTATGAGTTCAGAATGTCACGAAACCTACACTAAGGTTCTATTTGGCTTTTGCGTTCAGATCCTTCTTAATTAATTAGTTCATGGCTAATGTCTTTAGTATACCATGCCGGCATAACAGCACATTTCTGCCGGCCAACTTCAAGTTGGATAACGAGAATACAAACCAAGAGCACGTGTTTTGATGGAAAGTGCAAATCATTGAAATTGAAGGAGTTGCGTAACGGCTTGCACAAGTTTCACCTAAATTTTTCAATTTATTCGTTTGCAATCATTGTTAATCTTTTCCATTCGTAATTCTCCTTGTTCCTTTGGTGTTTTAAAATCATTATTCCAGATTTCCTTCAATTTTAAGGATTTTTTTTACGCAGCCTGAAAAATAATTCAAAATACAATGACAGCTCATTAACCAAGCCGATCGAGCTTGAAAGACAGTTCACGATCCATGCACTAGTTCCAGTGAATTCCAACATAGATAGCCTTTCTTCAACGATGCGTGATTTAAACATATTCCGGCCTGATGTACTTGCTTACCAATACCTGACACAGGTGACTATAGATTATGAACTCGAGATTCCTGAGATGGGTGATAGTTCCGGGCTGCGCTCTCGTCAACTATCACGCATGGATATCGACACGGAATAATCTAATTGTTTTAGTATAAATCTACTAGTCATTCAAAACTTTAAAATGTTAGCAAGCGCACACTGCTGAGCCACTCAGGCTACTCCGCACTATCTGCAACAGAATAACTGTAGATATACAGTGCCGGAGTAACGTAGCCAACCAGAGAACGCCATCCGTGATAGAACGCTAACACTGATTTATACTAAAACCATGAACTAAAACCTAATATAAACGTTTCGTTATTCGACCTGTGCTGATTAATTTGAAAATTTTCCGTTTCGATCGCCATATAGTCATCATGTTTTCTACTGATATGTTTGTAAAACACAGAAGACAAAAACCATATTACAAGGATGGAAAACTGTCTGATAACAGCTTTATGGTTTTGTTTTGTTTTTGCTTTAAAACCTTTGAAGTGTTTTACGATCCCTTTTTTCAAATAACTCAAAGATTTATTGTATTATCGTTTTCTCGATGTTGTAACTTAAGTACTAATTGTCATATAGCCATACAATAGTGGAGTTTTGAGGTGAAAATGGTGATGTTATACCCAGCGCGAAGCATGTGGAATAGGCTAAAAGTGGATATTACAAACAAATTGGTCTTTTCTCGTATAATTGTTGTAAAAATTACACGCTAATACAACTCGAATCTTGGTGAAGGACACTATTCCGAGTATGACTTGAAAAGTCAAACACAAGTCATTTTTATGATACAAACTTCAGTTTATTGGTCTCGTTTCATTAATATGGTTTCTTTTGTTTTTCTTTTTTTTTTTTCATGTTTTTTTTCAGTATGATTTAAACTAAATGTATGCACGGAAGCTTTTATTAAAGCGCTGTTGTAGTAATGGGCTAAGTACGCATGGGATTGTGCTGTCAAATTTAAAATGTCTTGCAGAAAATTCTGTAGTCGTGTCTTGGTAAAATCGCTGAAATCTAATTACAACGGGCCGGGGTTTTCTTTCAATAATTCCCTTAAAATCTTCATCCTAGTGTTTCCAGTCGTATGTGGGGGAGAGATACATGGTCACAATTTGATTACAATGCTATTTTGTTGCATTTTGAAAATTTGAAAACGATAATGTGCTGCCGTAGTTTCGTGTCGGCCTATTTTCACAGTTTTATTACCCATATGAGATGCGATATGTTTGCTTTAAGATGTTATCAGTGTTTCTTTCAAGTGTTGCTAGGTAATATTTCCGTTGAAATCGCACATGTTCAATATTAGAACAAGATAGATGAAATTCCTGATCTGCACCTTTGTTGCTTGGGTCGAGATGTCTGGAAATCAAACCAGAACAAAAATTGAAGATTAAAACATTCATCTCACTTACAGCTTACTGTTAAAGGGTAAAATATCTCTTTTCATGCTTTCAGAAAGGAACTTATCCCAAATTGAGGGATGTTTTTTTTTGTTTGCACACGAAACTATCACAATATACAGCCACGAATATCGCTTTAAGATTTTCTTTTCGTATCTATGCAATTTTTAAAACAACATTGAGCGAATCAAAATGTGCGCGATATTGCTAGTTCTCAAGAGAAAAGCTTGGGTTTCCATTAAAATGAATATTCGATTCTGTGCTATGTATATCACACTCTACAGTAGATGAAAAAGAAAGAAAAACAGCAATGGACTCTCTGCAGGTAGCAAGAAAAAAAGCCACTTCACTCTAGCATTGAAAGGCGTAATCCAAAAAAAAAACTCGCGGAGGAAAACACTTGTTAATACTGCACAAATATTTCGACAAGATTGATTCTCGAGTCGCCTTTTACGAAAGCAACTCCTTTGGTTCAAGAAGAACGCGTGTGAAATGATGATTTGTATGTTTTGGAAAAGAGCCTTCGTCATTCGCTTCCTGGTGGCTTTGGTATTAAACAGTATCTTTGAAGGAACGAACGCGTTCTGTGTTATACGGAGTGATGTTGATGCCTTCTCTAATCCTGATGCCGCGACATGTAGCCGCGTCGGTTGCATACAAGTCCGCGGAGCGAATGGCTGCAAAGGTAGAAACTGTTGCATGTGCCAATGTAGCCGTAACACGCCCAACTACCTCATCCATCGTAACGCGTGTGTACCAAATGATGAATTGGGAGGTAA